>JADRCD010192878.1:29454-46946 GCA_019843815.1 Montemys delectorum | reverse complement strand
TTTCATGGTCATGATGTTTGTGCAGGAATAAAACCCTGACTAAGACAGGAGGGAAGCAGGTAAAGAGAGGAGGCAGCCCAAGAGGCAGACTCCGGAATTTGGAGTTGAATATGGTGGGATGCAGAAGTCAACAGAAATAAATGATCCACATCTTAACAGAGCCAAATCGACAGTTTGGTTTGGAAAGAGGTCCAATAGCAGAGAGAGACAGTAGTTGACCAAACACGGCCAGCAAACTGGACACGGCCATGAGAGAAACAGAAGCACAAGGGGGTTTGGGGCAAGGTAGGTCACCACAGGACACAGATGACAGAGAGGGAGACAGAGAGTGGGCAGAAGAACAAACATAGCTGAACCGGCCGAGTTTTAAAGAGAATGTGGGGGATGGCAACCCCATAAGAAGACCAACAGTGTCAACCTGGACCCCAGGGAGCTCTCAGAGACTGAGCCACCAACCAAAGAGCACACACAGGCTGGTCCAGGCCCACGGCATACGCGTGGCAGAGGACTGCCTTGTCTGGCCTCAGTGGGAGAGGGTGCACCTGATCCTGTAGAGACTTGATGCCCCAGGGAAGGGGGTCTGTAGGAGTAGGGGGCTCCTTCTTAGACAAGAAGGGGAAGAGGGATGGGGGTAAGAACTCTGGGAGGGAGCGGGGGAACATTTGGGATGTAAATAATTAATTTAAATAAATGAATGAATGAATGAATGAATGAATGGAATGAGTAGCTGGGGGGGAAGAGAAGCTTCTGAGCTAGAGGGAGTTTATGGTAAGAAAGGAAATGGGAGATGCCCGATGCTAGTGTGGACTTAGAAATGTGTAGCTGGTACTTGTTGAGGCTGAGGAAGTCCAAAGGCCTATGCTTTGTTATGCTAATAGACACCACAGACGGCCACTTCATCCCTTCGCCTTTTGGAATCTGGGGAGATGGAATTTCCTTTGAACCTAACAATGTCCCTCATCAAGAAAAACAAACAAACAAACAAAACCAGATTTGAATTAGTAGTGTCTGTGGACTGTATGTATATCAAAACCCTGCAAGGCCTCACTGTGAATACAAGCCCACCAGGACAGGAAACAGAAGTAGGACTAAGAACACTGTAGGCCATGAGTATTTCTATATTATTCGGTATCTGCACAATGGCCGTCTGCATGGATCACATATAGGATTAAAAAGTGTATTTTAAAGCTCATCAGTTTCTGATTTTTACCAGGCTCAGTAGGTACCTGCACACCTTTAGTCCCAGCACTTCGGAAGCAGAAGTAGGTGGATCTCTGTGTGCTAGAGACCAGCCTGATCTACATAGGGAGTTCATCTACATAATGAAGCCCTGTCTCAAATAATAAACTAATTGATTTAATTAAGTTAAGCAAACAATTCCACTCTCTTATCCCAAAGAAACTCCATAAATTGGCAGTGAATCTAACACCTGCTGGGCTCACAGCTTTAAAGAATGGAGATTAAAAACTAAAACGTGCATCAGGACATTGGAAAAAGAAAAAAAGGTTATCCTGTCAGTGAGTGTTTACTACAATTATCTTGTAACTTTATAAAGAAACCTCAAAGTTTTCCCACATGAATTCTGAGGAGTGAGTTAACAAGCAATTCGTTTGAAACAAGTGAGCAGGCGTGGCCTTTAGCATTAAAGTCAGACACGTGTTAACATGCATGAAGTTACACAATTACAGAATAAATAAATACAAATGCTATCAGCAACCTTGCTGATGACACACTGAGAAAAACAGAAAATAACAAGATGTTAAAGTCTGCTACTGTAATAGCAAATACTTGAATAGTGATCCATGTGTTTGATGGAGAAGATCATATATATATATATATACGCATATATATGCGTATATATACGTGTATATACATGTATGTATATATATAAAATCTTTAACACACAGTCCCCAACCTGGCCACTAAAGGCGCTTATAATTCCAATATTAGTAACAACAATGAAATAAAGTCTAAAACTGCATTATGCTAAACCTAGGACTCTCATATTTTATAAGGATTTTTTTTTACTCTCTTGAAATTCCGTATTCAAATACTGGCACGCCACCCTATTTAATTTTAAAATGTCAACTTGTCACAGCCAAGAGTCAATGAGTCTCAACTGAGGGACTGGCCAGATCACACTGGCTTGTGGGCCTGTCTGTGGGGAATAGTCTCGTTGTTAATTGACTTAGACGGAAGAGGAGTCACACTTGTGGATGCCACCATTCTCTAGGCATGAGATCTAGGACTGTATAAACAAACAAACAAACAAACAAACAAGACAGATGAGCATAGGTCTGAGAGCGAGCCGGCAAGCAGCAGGTCCCTCCATGGTTTCTACTGCAGTTCCTTCCCTGACTCCCCACAGCAATGGGCTGTGGTCAGGAAGCAGAAATGCCCCTTCCACGAGATGCTTGGCTCAGCATATTTTATCACAGCACCAGGAAAGCAATCAGAACACACACATTTAACCCACCCTAAAGTAAACGTTTCAGGAGTCACTCATGAATTCCCCTAACTATAGGATTTAAATCTGAAAATATAAAATCAATTCACACAGCATGGGTGAACCTTGAACTCTGACGTTTGAGACTAAACGGTTCTGCCTCTATGAGGGCCAACCTGGGTGCCATAAAACAGCAAGCTCTATTCCTAGCTATTATGCCTCTGTTGTCACTGCTCTACCACACCCCTATGCCATGACAGTAACACCAAAGATGTCTTTGGACTAACACACATCTTAGAGCGAGGGGAAAAACAAAAACATTGCTGGCTGAGAATCATTGATAAGCCAATGTGTGACCATCATCAAAAGAGGTTACAATCGCCGGGCACTGGGCGGCGCACGCCTTTGATCCCGGCACTTGGGAGGCAGAGGCAGGCAGATTTCTGAGTCTACAGCCTGAGGCCAGCCTGGTCTAGAGAGTGAGTTCCAGGACAGCCAGGAATACATAGAGAAACCTTGTCTCGAAAAACCAAAAAAAAAAAAAAAAAGGTTGCAAATCGCAGACAAGTATAATTCTTATTCATACCACTGTAATATGTATGTTCTGTGAGGATAGCAGAAGCTTGTAAAAGCTTCTCACTTGTAGTAGGAAAACTCGAAGTTGTGTGGCAGAGTGCCTACTTAGCAGGATAAGACCCTGAGGTTACACCCCTTACCACAGGTTTGAAAGGCAGGCACAGTGGCGCACACCTGTACTCTGAGCACTTGAAGAGACTGAAGGATCAGAAGTTCAGGGTCATCCTTGACTATTTAGCACGGGTTTGGGCCAGCCTAGGACATGTGAGAGCCTGCCCCTGGGTCCCAACTCCATTCTCTACTTCCAAGTAGGTTAACGTCTTCCACTCTAACCAGTTACCACTTCAGTTTGAACACTGGCTCCTAGGCCATGTAGACCCCCGTGCTGAAATTCTATCCTAACCACTATCAAGCTATGTCCTCCACAAGGTCTTATACACCTCTACCAAGAAGCCTTCTCTCTACAAGGCAAAAGAAATGCCTGTGCTTGCCAGCACATTAAAATATCTCTGATAAGCAACTTATAAATCCCAACATAAGCATATAATAAATGTGGGACAAGGAAGAAAGCAAAGTATTCAGAAAGCAGATATTCCAGTCTTGCATGATTATCACTGTGTGCCCTGAAACAAGCCTAAACTGCTATTGGCCTCTCGATTTACCTCGAAATCTCTGAGTCTGGGGATGATTTCCTCCAGCAAGTGTAAATCTCTGGAAACCTTGGTCTTTACTTTATTCCATTTGCCTTGGACATCATCAAATTCTTGTTTATATATCTTCCCCACATCAGGAAGCAAATTTTTCTCCAAAGTCTTTGTTTCTTCTGAAAGTTTATGTAGCGTAGGTTTTTGACTCTCAAGGGTTTCATCAAGGGCCTGCAAAAGTTTCAAGAGATTAAAACCATTCCCAACAATGTAGGTATGTATCAGCAAAAGTTTCAAGAGATTAAAACTATTCATAACGATGTAGGTATATATCAGCACAGACTTAAAAATTATAAAGAAAAAGGGCATACTAAGAAAAGTCAAAGCTTTCTTTCCTAAGTAGGTGTGGCACAATGTATTCTGTACATTAAAACCCCATAATCGCACACACAGTGTAGGACAAGAGGCCAATATCAAGAGTTGGTCTTTCCTATGAGGTACCACAGTGTAGAGCAATGTTTCTCAACGTGAGAGTGGAGACTCCTTTGGAGGTCTAACAACCCTTTCCCAGGGGATGCATATCAGGTAGATATTCTGCATATCAAAGGTGTACATTAGGATTCATGCCAGTAGCAAAACTCGAGTTATGAGGTAGCATTGAAAATAATGTTAGGACTGGGGGTCACCGCATCCTGAGGAACTGTAGTAAAGGGTCACAGTGTCAGGAAGGTTGAGAACCATTGGCATAGACTAGCCTTCGGGCCACTGGAAGCAGGAGAGTGATTTAGTCAACATAATTTAAATGGCTCCCAGCACTTGGGAGGCTGAGGCAGGAGCGCTGCAGTCAGTTCTAGGCCAGCCTGCACTACAGAGTAAAACCCTGTCTCAGATAGAGAGAGAGAGAGAGAGAGAGAGAGAGAGAGAGAGAGAGAGAGAGAGAGAAAGTCAGTTCACCTAACATACCTCACATTATTTTAGGAGATCTATCTAGCAGATTAGGAACAGGTTTAGAATTTTATGTGAATGATTAAAAAAAATATATACATTTCCCAGTAAAACTTAATAATGTATCTTTTATGGACCTCAAATAAATTATTTGAGGTAATTAAGTTTCAAATTATAAATTCTTAGGCCTGCAGATTGGCTCCACAGATGAAGATGGCAGCCACATGAGGCTGAAGATTGAACGAGCTCTATCCCTGGAATTCATAGTGGAAGAGAAAATGAAGTTCCCAAAGTAGTCCTCTGGACTCGGCACACACCCACCTCCACAATAACACGACTAATAAATAATAAACAAAAGTAAAATAAATTATATTTAATCTGTTATTTTTGTAACAAAGTTTCAACAATCTTAATTAATCACTGAAAAGCCACTTCAAATACATAACACAAACTCTCAGAAATGGTCAGTGCTCCCAAAGAGAGCTTACCTTTTTCTCCTGCAGAGCCTGCTCCAGCGCCGTTGGATCATTCAGGGCATTCAGAGAAGCCTGGGCTGCTTTTTCTGACTCGCTTAGCAATTTTTTCAGAGTATTCAATGTGTCCATATACGCAGGTTCAGGCTGGCTCTTCAGCTCTGACAATTTAAACATGCTTACTTAGGGAAAACAGCACTAGGACTTTACTACTGTTATCTTCTGCACCATTAATCTTCTGTATATAATAAGAAGACACCACTAGATGATAAATTAGATCCCCTGATTACAACTGAAAAGGCTCTCTGTTGGTTAACAAGATGGGCCATCCCTCCAGCATTTCAAACAGACAGGCCGTGGCTTCATTCCTCTGAAGGCTGGTGTTTCAACTATTAACTCCCTAGCATTTTTCTTCATTTGATCATGTGAAATGTCTCTACGAAGCTTGAAGGACAACATTCCTTTTGTCTCACACAACCTCCCCTTCCCCAAACGCTGGACAAAGAATAAATGGAAGTGAAGACCCTTCCACCACCCTTCCTGAAATCCCATGAGTGTACATAAGCTATATGGGAACCCTAAGACCGTAAGAAACAGGGGTGACGGGCACCAGCCAGCTAGCATAGCGTATCCCTCTGTGCCTCTGTACAAATCTCAAACAATCAGCATTTGTACAGAAGAGGAAGTGAGTTGACCGTGAAGGACCAAGAGGTGAAACCAATTAGTAGCCTAAGTTCAACTGCCTACCCCCCCCCCCCGCCCCCATCCTTGTTATCACGGGAAAGCTTGGCTTGCTAGGGTTAGCTGGGAAAGGCATCTTCTCTGGTTTTTAACATCGCACTGTAAGTGAACGGATTTCCATGAGTGCAGTACATGAAGTCCAAATGCACAGTCCAAAGAAAAGTGACATGATGCCTTTGTTTAGCATGCATTCCTTCCTAATGTCTGTAAATATGTGCAGGAGCTAAAGTGGGGGAGGTCACAGTCATGGCATAGGGTGACACCCAGCACATAACAACCCAGGGCAGCAGTTGAAGAGACATATAAATCGACACGCAAGCCTTCCAAATCCAGTTGCCCCAACCAGCTTTATTCCAAGTTCTCTAACTCCAACTTGTTCAATTTGGTTCAAATTCTGGGAAAGCAAAGTGGTTTCTTTTCAAGGGTCGAGGGGGGCTGCTAAAACTTTAACCACTGGGAGCAGACAGAAATCAATGACGTTTTTGTTTGATCAGAGCAAAGTTGTTTCTCCCCTAAAATTCTCCATAAGGGCGGGAGTGCAAAATCATGTACCTAGCAAGCATGAGGCACTGGGGTTCAACCCATAACCACAAAAGGAAAGTAGAATCTTCCAGAAGTCATTATACCCTACTTAGACAATTCTAGAGCATGTTAAGTTGGCTTAGTTTGTTGGTTTGTTGGTTTGTTTGTTTGTTTGGGGAGGGGGGGCTGGGGTTGTTGTTGAGACAGGGTTTCTCTGTGTAGCCCTGGCTCTCCTGGAACTCACTCTGTAGACCAGGCTGGCCTTGAACTCAGATCCTCCCCCTCCTCTTCCCCCCTCCCCTCCCCTTACCCCTACCCCTCCCCCCTGCCCCCATCCCTGCCCCTGCCCCTGCCCCTACCTGTCCCACTGCCCCTGCCCCTGCCTCTCAAGTGCTGGAATTAAAGGTTTGTGCCGACACCACCACCTGGCCAGGTCTGAATGTACTGTAAGACTTCAAGCCACAGGGATGCAGAGGAAGAAGGCATGAAGCCAGGATGAAACTCAGACACACTAAAGATCTAAATATGCGGGGTTAATTTTAGGTTTAAGGAAAACTAAGGGGAGAGAGAAACAGAGACAACGAACCAGTCAGAGACAGACAGACAAATAGACATACACATATACAGAGAGAGAGAGAGAGACAGACAGACAGACAGACAGACAGAGAAAGCAAAGGAAAGCCAATATTTACCATTTTCTAGTTGTTGGTGGTATTCCTCTAAAGCCTTCTGCACAGCCTGGTAGTGATGTCGAAGGTCATCAAAACCCTGCTGGACAAAACCTGGGAGAGAGGGCTGAGACTTCAGGACTGAACAGCTTGCACACAGCGTCTCAATTCTGGGGTGAAGGCCAAGGAGATCTGTCAGTTCCCTCTGAGGAGGAGAAAATACAGCCACTTCACTCCATGAAGATGAGTGTCCCCATAAAGAGTTATGAAG
This sequence comes from Montemys delectorum, assembly GCA_019843815.1. Lineage (NCBI taxonomy): Eukaryota > Metazoa > Chordata > Mammalia > Rodentia > Muridae > Montemys > Montemys delectorum. The sequence goes on along the minus strand of JADRCD010192878.1, from coordinate 39,660 downwards.
AAAATGGACACAAGGCTCATGATACGAGCGAGATCCACGCTCTCCTACTCTCTCTCTCGGCTTTCTCTTCTGATTGTGGGACCTTTTGCTGTTTAGGAGATGCAGCGTCTTGGGATACAGGCACTGCCCAGTGGGTGAGAGCACTTCCTATGCAGTCATGTAGACCTGAGTCTGGATCCCCAGCACCATACACATGTGGGTGTGACCACATGCTGCTACCCTGAAATTAGGGAAGGGCAGAGATACAAGGACAGCTGGGACTTACAAGACACCAGGCTCCAGGTTCAGTGAAAGACCATATCTCAAAGGAATACGGGAGAGTGTGGTAGGGCAGGGCACCTAATAGCCTCCTCTGACCTCTTCTGGCATCCATGAGTAGAGATACATGCACATGCGCACGAGCACACACACACACACACACACACACACACACACCACTCACCACACACATTAAATGATATCTCCTCTTTATATATGAGACTCAGCCCGGAAAGGCTCTATAGTCCTATAGTCCAGCCATTTCTCACCCTACCTGGCAGGAATCCTTTAAGCTTGGCAAGGGCTGCCGGGGTGATTCAGAGAAGGATGTGTCCCTCAGCCACTCTTCCTTCGCCTTGATGGTCTTTTCAAGAGCATCGAGCTGCTTAAAATAAGCATTTATATCTTCCTGAAGCTGGATCTTCCTTCCCAGATCTTCTAGCTCTTGAGATATCATCCGCCACTCCAATGAAACCCTTTCCAGAACACCGTTTATTTCTTCAGTCGAAAGGCCTTCTACAGAAACAAAGAAGCCCAAGTGCATCAAAGCTGATACTTCATCTAGTAATATCGAAGTTGTTTAGCATCGGTCCTAGACATCTCACACAGTGAAAGATGAGGCGATGCTACACAAAATGGTCATACCCTTAGGTCCTTTCTAATACAACTAAAAATCATAATGATATAGTCATAACCGGATATGCTTCAACTCCTTGGCCTAGGGGGAGTTAGGAATGCTAAGAGTCCAGGGTGATGTGGCTATCTCATAAGGTATATCTATAAAGCATCCACCAGTTCCTCTTCTGTAGACCCTGTTTCCATCCTCAACACTGGAACACTCCACTAGCTTATAACCTGATGCAGGCAAATCCACTCAAATGCCTGAATTTGTGCAGAGCTCTGACATCAGAATTTATGCCTGCTGCCATAGGAAAATAAAGCAGATGGCTAGCAAAACTCAGAGCTAGCTCAAGTCTAGGGTGACAAAAGATGACAAGAGTCCCCTTGCCTACAAGCAAATGGGTACAGGTAGGAACGTTAAGCCAGGTACCAGGTTCATGAAGCATCAAGAAGCCTACAAAGTACTCTGAATACATATAAATAAATATAAACAATGCCAAAATGATGATAATAGTAGCTACTTTGGAGAAACACCTCAAAAATGTTGTTATATTATGTTAATCTTATAAGCTCTTCTATTTATTTCTTGGGGGCTGCCACATGCCAAGGCATGCACAGGGAGGTCAGAGGACAAAGCGCAGGAATTGTTTCTCTCTTTCCACCACGTGGATCCCAGGGAAGAATCTAAGTCATTAGGTTTGGTGGCAAAAACTGTTACCCATTGAGCCATCTTTCCAGCCACTGACAATCTTAAAATTTTTCCTCAAATTTTAGAAAGGTACAGAATGTTCTTAGAAATGATAAAAAAAAAATTATCTATAACAATAGGTCTTTCCACATCCGTTGCAATGCTATAAAATATCATTAAATCTTTTTTAAATGAGTGGGAGGAGATATAGGAAAGTGGAGGTCTGGTCTGTTACTATGCACTGTAATGCTAAATTCTTTACCAGAAGGTCTAGATCTCCGTGAACTACCAGGTTTTCTTGTGTAAACCTTGTTCCTTAACTTAAAACTACTGGTTTAATAAAAATGGCTACAGCCACTTACTAAAGAGATCAGAGGTAGGTGGGTTTTCAAGTTTCCTGGTTGAGCATAGGAGAACTGGAAGAATGAGGGGGAGAGAGGAGAAGGGGCCGAGAGAGAATATGGACCATGAGCATGTGTCCAGGAGAAACAGCAGGTACCCGGGGCACACTGCTGGGGAGGAAGCCAGCCCAGCAGTTAGAATAGCAGATTAGAGGTTACAATACTCTGAGTCTCATTCATTTGTAAGCTAGTTGGGGATAAGATGAACTTGGTTGGACTACAGCTACCAAATCTTCCTACTGGGTAGACACACATGCTGAAAGGAGAGACTCAAAACCTTCAGGATGATATGAGTAGGAGCGCAGGTGAAACGAGTCTTCTCTGAAAACACATACGATCAACACCCACAGTCATGGAAACTCAATGCGAAAGGACAATGTCATGGAAAGTAAGAAGCCACCCCTGTGTCACCCACAATACAAAACTGGAAGGTTTTGTGTCACGCTACATCTCCTAAGAATCAGAGAGACAAACACGCACACCAGGGTGGGAAGGTACCACGCGCACGCACACCAGCTGTTCAAGCACACTTCCACCAGCAAGCTGCTAAGAGAGTATTAAACCTAAGCAAGGCGTTCACACCACAGTCCACACACGAGGATCGCTGTTCACGGCGTCCTGGACGAGAAAAAGTACCATTTTTCTTAGCAACTGTGCGAACTATAGACATGCAGATGGTGCTTTGCCATGGCCAAATACTTACATGCTGGCAAATACTTAGACACATAAATTAAAAATAAATTATAAAGAAAAATTTACTTCAAAAGCAGTAATTGCAAAATGACTCATATATACACACACCAAAAAAAAAAATTAAAAAAAAGGTTAAAAATTTAAAAACTAATGTTTTAAAGATTTGGTCTAACTAATCTGCTACATTGTGCCTTGGTTGTTTATAGCTTTGATCAAGAGGAGAGGCAGACACAGAACACTTACAAAGGCAGGCGAGTGAGTCCCACCTCTCCCTGGGCAGGAGTTGAATAAGTATGTGAAGAGCTATTAAATACCATTAAAACTGATATGAGTGTTAGTAAGTTCCTATCGTAAGCATTCCTTCTGTTGTTGATTTTCCCATAAATAAAAATATGAGGGAAGGGGTGACCTAACTCCCCAAATGATGCTCCTGGAGTCTCCTTACTGCTGTAAGAAAGAGGACTGTCAGTAAAAGAGCCAAGCAGGCTGCTCTTCAGCTGGCCTCAGCCACTCGGAATGGCCCCACACGTGCCTTAGGGGAAGCACCTGACAGTCAAGGCTGCAACACGGGCTCAACCCATGAAGGTTGAACACCAACCATGAGAGTTTGAACTAAACATTTTGCTAACTTCAGCAAACACTAGATGACATTGCCCCCATTTCCACCCAAGTCGGAACAGGAGCACTTTCCTCCGTGGCCTCCAAACACTAATGTGATTGCTACGAATGGAACAATAGCACACTTTGTATAGACACGAACTTTATTTATTTTTGAGGCTTGCTGCAATTGACACAAATACCCTTTCTCTGGCTATGTGAGAGGACTGTTTGGCTCCCTTGGAGAACTAGCTGGAAAACATACTCTTACACCCTCCCTGTATTGTAACATTAGGTCCAGAAAAGGCTTTTCTGGTGTGATCTTTTCTTGTCTATTGTCAGGTGGATGGGCTGAGGAAGTGCCAGAAAGACAGGAGCCACAGAGACTGCTGCCCGGAAAGCTGAAGAGCAAAACACAGCAACCCTGAACCAGACCAGCAGTGGGGGAAGGGTGGGGACTGGATGCCTGACTGACAGCTTTAGAAAAGACAAGGGAGACCACTTGTGTATGCAAAGCCTTGAATGCGACCCCTAGTACATACAGGGATTCAGGGGAGACGTTGGGGGGAAAGGAGGAAACGGGGTTTAGAAAAACAGAGGATGGAGAGAGGTAAGACAGAACTAAGCAGTCCTGGTAGGCTAGACCTCAAAAGAGTCAAGGAAGTGGGATGCTGGACACCTGGAGATGAGACCCGACTGGAGCAATTAGCAGACCAAGGTGCAAAAGGGACAGAGGAGACAGCTGTATACATCGCTGCAAAGTAGGCAGGGCCTCTGATGGTGGTGAAAAGGCAGAGGTAGCCAGGTCCTGAGCGGCAGCAATGGGCACAGCTGCAAAGGAGTGGATACTAGAGAAAAGACAGGGTAAGAGAGAAGATAAACGGAAGGCAAGAGAGGGTGGAGGGATGAAGCTGGAGAGAGAGAGAGAGAGAGAGAGAGAGAGAGAGAGAGAGAGAGAGAGAGAGAGAGAGAGGAGAAACTACAAGCCTCAGCCCTCAGAACAGCCCCAGAAAGCTGCCAAGCCTTTAGAGCCAAGAGTCTTAGCTACCACGGGCACAGAAACTACAATATTGGCCATTGCCCAAGGTTGAGGAATTCCTACAGCCATGTCCACAGAGTTGGCCACTTTCTAGGGATGAAGAAGAGTCCCCACTTCCTTAGGCCTAGGAAATAACTCGGATGCTTATAGAAGAGTCCCACTGTGGGAAACCAGCACACAAGCTAATACCCAAGGGCACTGCCTGCTGTTGCCCCGGCCTGCTGAGGCCACACACTGCTGTGAACAGATGCTATAGCTGCCTGAAGAAGATGAGTACTTCCCTTGCCTAGCCATGAGTTCTGTGCAGGTGGAGCTAAGACGCCCAGCCATCTGACAGGCAACCTAAGTATTTTTAGAATAAGGAGCAGGTGCCCAGGAAATGTGCTTCTTGGTACCCTCCCTCTAGAGTTCTCAAGAAGGGAGGTTCTGCAGTGAGCCTGGCCAGTCCTACTTGCTCCTGCCTATGGGCACCAGCTGGCCTGGGCCTGCCAGCGTCTGCCCTTCAACCACGGCCTAAAGCATTATGTGAGCCTCACCAGACTGCAGCCTATGTCCCAGACACTGACATTCTCGGCCTACCACATCTTTTCTTAAGGGGGAAGGGAGAAAGGTCCAATTCCAAAGAAATAACCTTATGCCAAACTTAACAACCACAGCAAAAACAAATACTAATTTTAGGTTTCTCTGTGTCTATGCAAGGCTTTAGTGAGGGGCAAGGGTCTTTGCTGCTTGCAAATTTTTTGAATACAAGTAACATCAAATTTAAGTATAAAAATGTTTCTAGAATATATTGATGGGATCCTCTGAAAATGACCAAAAATCAAACATTAATAAGTGTCCTAGTTAGCTGTAATTGTCCATCCGACACAGTCTAGCATCATCTGACACCCTGGATTGAAGAATTGTCTATATCACATAGTAGGCATTGTCTTGATCATTAGGAAATATAGAACAGTGCAGCCCACTTTGGGCGACACCGTTCCTTAGGCAGGTGGTCCTAGGCTGTAAGGACCAGGCATCCAGCAAGCATCCTCCTCCAGGGTTTCTGCTTTCAGATGCTTGAGTTCCCACCCTGACTTCCCTCAATGATGGGCTGGGATCCGTAAGCGGAAACAAACTGGTTCTTCCCCCGAGCTGCTCTGGGTCATGGTGATTGTCACAGCAACAGAACGAGACTAGGATAAGTTTACCTTACAGCGACTTCCTATCTAAGACATTGCCAGCATAAAAATTTCCCTCAGTGCCCTGATGTATAAAAAGAATTCAGAGTATGTAACCCCAAAGGTGAGGCTTTACAATCTTGTGCACTGTTGGATTTTAATTGCTCTGCTGAGGGTTTCAAGGTTTCTAGTTTTCTGACCCCCATGTGGGAGCAGAATGACTTTGATTTCATCTGTTTTTAATAAAAAGCTTCAATATAAGATTTCAGTTTTTAAAAGATTCTGCTGCCTCAAAAAAAATGAAAACCAGATCTTTTTTTCGAGCTTTGTCTATTAAATGTTTTGTGTGTTAAACTGCAAATATTAAGTGTGACCTTCTAAAATAATCTGAGAGGGAAAAAAAAAAAGCCCTGCAGGGCCTCACCTTTTCCCATTTGCTCCTGAAGGATTTGTCCAATTTGATTCAGTTCATCCAGTCGGGGAATCTTTTCCTTGTGTTCTTTTTCTAATCCCTGGAAATAAAGACCAAATATAAAACCCTGAAAGCTTCCCCTCTCAATGTAATGCTGATGTTATTTTAAAACCTCATATTTAGTGCCCTCTTAACTTTTCTTTAGGTATTTCAAAGTTTATGTACAAAGTACTCTGATGAAAAAAAAAAAACTACAAAATTCCTGGCCACTCTCTGGCACTCGGAAAGTCTGAAAAAAGAAATTTCAAAACTGATGACAGTGAATACCAACTTTAAACTCTTACAGAATGAAACATTACATGTTCTGTAATTACGAGTTCATTATCAAGGGAAAAATCATTAAAATTAGCATTTTGGGTCTAAGATATCGATTCGGAAAGATAGTTTATTCCATATTGTAAGAATAAAGGTTTTGGCACACACCTTTAACCTTAGCTCTCAGGAGGCAGAGGAAAAGGATCCCTGTGAGTATCAGGCCAGCCTGCTCTACGGAGTAAGTTATAGGCTAGCCAAGGCTATGTAGTGAAACCTCTCAACTCAAACAAAACAAAAATGGTAATGGGGATGAAAAGAAGAAGAAAACAAAATAATAGTTTGGGTCAAACGAACTCAACATGGCTATGACAGAGCTCACCAGGGAGAAGCCAGGGAAGAAGAGAATGGTTTTAAATCTTGGTATTATCTGCTGGCATCATTGTTGGTCCAGGCTCTCCATCTAACTCAACGTGAATGTAGCACATTTCACATGCAGTTTTTAAGTAATGACACATGCTTTGGAACCCGAACAAAAATGGTTTCGGTTGGAGAAGTGGTCCTTAATCATAATACAGTGGCCCTCAGCATCTCAAATCTGAAACCATTCAAGTGCTCTATGTAAAACAGTAGGCTGTTTGAATTTAGCCTGTGTCTATACTCTTGTAAGCTCCAGCCACCTCTAGTTTGCTTTAAATCCCCAACAAGATGCAAAGTACACTAAGTGGACATCATGCTGTGCTCGATGGAGGAAAATGACAAGGGTCCATATGTGCTTAACTCAGATACAATCATCCTGGGACTCAACACACAGTACAGGAGCAAGACAGGAGGTGATGAGGCGGCTGGGCAATGGCAGGTAGGCACAGCAAGGTGTGCGCACACAGTTTATTCATACAGACTCTCTGTGATGTTTGGGATGTAGTAAATTCAAGTTTTGCTTTCAACAATTCTCCAGGAACTCTTTTCCCAATATTTTCCACCTAATTTAGGGATTCCATCAGTCCAATGGTGAACTGTATTTTTTTTTTTTAAAAAAAGCTGTCTTATTTAAAGGAAATATTTTGAAGAAATTTTAATACACCAAATGCTTTGTTGGATACAAAAGCAGAATGTCTCTGGAACAGTACAAAGTCTGAAGTTACTATGTACCAGACTTTGTATATTTAAATCTGCATAAAAGGCAATAATGATGACTGTATGTTAAACTCAATGATTAAGGAAGAAAAATGGAAAAAAAAATTTAATTTTTCCTACATATGATGATCTAATGTTTACTGTGATACTCTAAAAGCCATCTGTGGCTACATGTATTTCACAAAAGCTTCTGGACCCTGGCACACCTCTATGCCAGTAGTAAAATTAGCCTGATGAATTATTCTACTTCCTGGTATATTTGTTGTATATTTTACCTTCAATTTCTTTTTCATTCCCGAGGTCTCCTGCGACTTCTTATAATCTTTCATCTCTGTATTCTGAATGGCAGTCTTTGATTTCAAAATCCAGTTCAGCAGCTCTGTACTTATGGCATCAAACCTGGTCAAGATGGAGACATTTGCCTCTGTCATTGGTCAGCCTCTACTGTCTTGGCCCAATAAAGATCAACCTGAATGCCCACCAGGCAAGGATATTCCAACACTGCCCCAAAATAGAGCAACCACCCATGATACTGTTACAATTAAGAGTGAAAACATTATAGGGCTAATAAAATAATGAACTTTTTTTTTTTTACTTAATTGGGAATCATTTGTGTTTTTATAAGCTATTGTGGACAACAGAAAACAGATTTAGTTAGATGATAACAAAAAAAGAACAAGTGCAAACATTTATAAAACTGTCCCCTGTTGCTCAGTGCATAGTTAACCAGACCTATCTCAGCCTTTCAGGAGCTTCAAGTCATCAGGAAGCAATTGAAAGAGACAGGTAATAACAAAAGTATTTGCTAGATACTAATTCCAAGAATGACTCCTGATCCACGCACAGAAAGAACGGCTTCAGGGCAGAAGTGTGGCTGTGCTTAACAGCTTTCCTCGCAAAGGGAAAGCAAAGGAAATGGAGGCCATACTTTGCAAGCTACAAATAGGTGTGTCTGGTACAGACAGTGCTGTGAGAGAACGCTAATTAAAGACATGGCCAAGAGTCTCAGGGGCCAGTTACTACTGGAAGGCCGTAGGTGATAGATGATGGGCTTAAACAAAGAGCACCCATCAGCTGTGTTAAGAACTGATAAGAGTCTGCTCATGGTGTCCAGTCACTCTGGGGCCAGAACCAAAGATTGCACAGAAAAAGACAGCCATAGACAGAAAGCAAGAGGAACTCGGGGAGTGGTAATGGGAGGGGGAAGAGTGGGCAGGTTGAACATGGGATGCCAAGGCAGGTGAAAAACCACAGTTGTGACCAGAGACCAGGCCCTTGGCTAAGCCTTCTGCGTCTATCACTAACACAAAGACTCCTCACAATTCCCTCCGAAAACACTTTTGATCATTCCTGTTAGAGCAGAAGCAACTGAGCTCACAAGGGCTTTGAACAATGGACCCCCATCCTTATAAATGAAGCTAGAGCTATGCAAACAAGAGCAGTCCGTGTGGCTGCTCGCTTACCCTGGCAGGAATCAGGATCATAAGCAAGAGAAGATGTATTTGGAGGTTCCTCTGGGAAGCATCCTTTAACGTGTTGCTAGTAGATTCTGCGTAAGTTTTCTGTGCAATATGTGCTTAAAAAGGCATTTTCTACAATATCTCAAATCTCAATCAGAGGAGGCAAGCATTAAGGGAATTAATCAATTAATAGCTACCAGCCAGAACTAACATGATAGTTCCTCATTCCTGAAAGTAAGTTAAAACTGATTTGGCACCTGTGGTAGCTGAACCCCAGGCATCACCACCTGTTAATAGATAAATGTTCCAGACCGGTAAGCGAGAAGCAGCAATGCTTCTTATGGACTGTGCAGCCACTTAGCCCAAACCCTTCAGCACCTTGCAGTTTCGCCGCTAACTACGGCCAGGGAAACACAATGTGCGCAACCGGATCTTCCTTCTCTAATCTTCCCTATAACAAAATGCTTTGAGGACTGCAACATGGATGGCTCAGTATATACAGTGCTTGCCCTGCAAGATCTGACTTAGAGTTGCTGCATTTTAAAAGCCTGGCTGGGCGGCATGCTTAGAGTCCCAGGGCTGCAGAGGCAGAGACAGCCAAATTCCTGAGGCTCACTGACAAATAAGCCCGAGGGACCATGCATGAGGAAGGAAAACTTTGGAATCCACAGACACACACACACACACACACACACACACACACACACACACGACGGAGGGGGGGAGATCCCTGTACTCACACACAAATATCCACATAACCATACACATATACCTGTACTCACACACAAACATCCATATAACCACACACACACACTCACACACACACACACACACACACACACACACATCCCTGTACTCAAATACAAGCACCCATAAAACCACACACACATCCCTATGCTCACAAACATCCACATAACCATACACACATACCTGTACTCACACATAAGCATCCACATAACCACACTCACACACAAACCTGTATTCACACACACACATACACCTGTCCTCACAAACATCCATATAATCACACACACAATCACACACACACACACACACACACACACAACAAAGGTTTTGGGCTCTTAATTCCCAAATGTCCATTTCCATCTATTGAACCCTTTTGCTTTTGTAAGCTTCAGAATTTGTCCCTGAGCCACTCATTAAACCCCTTTTATTTCAGACACCTGAAGGTCGATAAATTTTAGTTGAACATAAGAGAGCATGTGATGCTCTAGCTAAGAAACCAGAATCCACATGTCAACAGTTTCTCCCCTTAAAATGAGCAATACAAGCAATATGTTGACCCAATACAAGATAACTGGATAGTTGGAAATGCCTGTCCTGAGCAGATTTAGGAAAGAAAGAAAGGAAGAAAGAAAGAAAGAAAGAAAGAAAGAAAGAAAGAAAGAAAGAAAGAAAGAAAGAAAG
>JADRCD010192878.1:0-29444 GCA_019843815.1 Montemys delectorum | reverse complement strand
AAGAAAGAAAGAAAGAAAGAAAGAAAGAAAGAAAGAAAGAAAGAAAGGGAGGAAGGGAAAGAAAGGAAGGAAGGAAGGAAGAAAGGAAGGAAGGAAGGAAGAAAAGAAGGAAGGAAGAAAGAAAGAAAGAAAGAAAGAAAGAAAGAAAGAAAGAAAGAGAGAGAGAGAAAAAAAACAAAATAAAATTGAATACCAAGAATAAGCAGTAATTTAGGGCTCTCAATTGTTTGTGGAGTCCACACAAGTTCATGACCATTTTTACAGCTAATTGAATACACAAAAGGGTCTGAAAATTAAGTCACACCAGGAATAGCTAAAGAGAGCCTCATCTTCAGGATGATGGGAATGAATGTAAGAGCTAACTTCAAACATTCGTGTAGGACCATTTTGAGGAGGGGTCGATCAGGAGAATAAGGGGAAAGTGAACTGCATTAAGACAGAGATTCACACAGCAGAAAAACCAGTTGGCAGAGAGGAATACTGGAAGCCTCCCCAGCCAAGGTTAAGAGGGAAAGGATACCGCATGTAGGCAGAAAGCCAGCACTGCACACGAAGAAAGTTCTAGTATGCCCAGGACCCACAGAAGGTCACAAAAAAAAACCCTAGGGCTCAGAGCTTGGGCTTCCAGTCTTGCTCTCTGCTCTGGCCCAGGGCCCTCTCCTAGGACATGCATCCCTGTCGAGTTCCGTTTTCTAAGAATAAGAAACTGGAACTCCTAGTGGGCATCCATCAGACTCTGATTCTATGTAGAAAAGCATGCCTGGGCTCTACAAAGACAGCGCACAGGACATTCTGAGACAAACCTGGGACATAAAAAAAAAAAAATTACGAATGAGATTTCTGGTACCATGAATGGCATGCACTCAGGCCTCTGACGAGAAATTAATACAGTATTGAATGACTGCATCAATCTACTCTTGAAGGTCATGACTCCTGACTTACGACGCCTCCCTCCCACACACACACTTTTGTACAAACTGCACAGACTGGGGATAGGGAGGGACACATGACACGCTTCATCTGGACCTCCAGTACCACTGCCTCCTATTTATGCATTTGAACAAGCAAGGGATAAAATCCTGGCCAGCGACATCAGAGACCCAGTTTGCTAAGAAAACGAAGCACGGAGAGGAAAAGCAACCAAGCCAACAATAGCAGGGACAGGAGTGGGAAGTCTCACCACAACTGGGCCACTTCTGGACTTTTCCTGTCATACGACACAATAATGAGTTGTGGAAGTCACCTTGGTCGCAGCGTTTTGTCTCTTGCAGGGGGGGGAAAGGCTCGTTATTCACTACAGGCAAGTTTAAATGAGCCTCCCACCAGGATACACCCTGACTATTCCAAAGCCAGCCCTGGAGACACACACTGCCAGATGCGCCTGGCAGCTAACAAGGGCTCAGGAATGGGAAGGATTGCTGCTAATATTGACATCAACAGCATCTCCCTCCCTGACTGCTGCTCTGGCCAAAGGAAAGGCTGCTGCTCAGAACTGCAGGTGTGCTAGTCATACATGAGGCACCATTAGGAGGCGGGAAACAGGCTGAGGGTCAAAAGGAAAATCATCGGATACAACCCGAATCCTGGTTCCTCTAATAAAAGCTATCCTATATGATAAGCATATCTTTCTATTCAGGCCCCCAATAACCGCTAATGGCCCTGGGCCCTGGGATCTATCTCACTTGTAAGGAGCATGAGAGCGAGCTTGAAGCCAAGCTGAAGGCTCACTGTGACCAGGCGTATCAGATCCGGTACCTAGAACACACTACATTTTAAAGCAGCAGTTCTCAACCTTCCTAATGTTGCAATCCTTTAACACAGTTCTTCACGTGGAGGTCACCTCCAACAATAAAATTATTTCTTTGCTACTTCATAGTTGTAAATTTGCTACTGTTACAGACGGTAATATAAATATCTGATACAAAGGGTATTTGATATGACACCACCCAAAGGAGTCGAGGCTCACACGTTGAGAACCTTTTTTAAAGGCTCTGACACAGCAAAGGCCCAATGAATGCAGCTGAAATTTCATTCTTCTAACACTCTCTAGCTTTCTTCCGAATCAGTTGGATAAAGGAGACATTTTTAACCCAAAAGAGCTCTTTCAGCAAACCATCTATTTAGAAACCTGATAAAAGGAATTATCAAAGAAAACCTAAATACATGGATGGGGGGGGGGGGAGATAAAGAGGAAAGCGGAGTGGGAAAGAAAGAAAGAGAGAGATCGATCCTAAGATCACAAAAATGCTTTGTCTTCCTGAACTGCTATTGTAATGATGAGCAGAGGAAAGAGATTCACAGAGAATAAGGAATTTATCCAAAACCAAACTGTCAGGTCTTAAAGGTATGAAAGGAAGAAGAAAGCAGGAGCTGCCGCCCCAAACAATCCTTCTCTGGGAAACAGATGGGGATTGATAACAGAAGGGTTACTCTGCACCAGTCTCTAAACTTAACATAAGGGAGGGTGAATAAAGTCCCTCAGGGTAATTTAGATGCTTAGCTCCCGGGACCCAGAATCTTCCAGAGACGCACAGCCAGTAAATGAGCTCAGGACTGAATTTACATAATAATGAGCCTGTCGAAATCTGAATTTGATTAGTGATTAGTGAAAGTTACACGCAGGCCTGACGTTTGGGATGTCACTCACTTTTTCTTGGTCTCCACATCCACGTGGATCTGTCTCTTCTTTGGTGGGGGGGGAGGAGGCAGTTCCTGCTTAGGCTTCTTCGTCATTCCTTGCTCTCTCACATGAACGGTCTCCAAGAGATCCTTCTGAGGAATCTGGGACATGCCAAGCTTGGCCACAGCCTGAGTCACCTGAAAGAAAAGTCACGCCCAGCTTTGGTTTTAAATGAAGGCCATGGCTGAGGGCTATTCACATAAAATTCTCCCTATAAAAATATACAGTTCAAGCCATGCATGGAGCCACGCTCTGTTGGCTTACAGACAATTCCGCTAGGCCCCGCCCAACAGCTACCTAGAAACAGCTCGTGTCCAAGCCCACCAGGCTTGAGCGGGGCATAAAAAGAGGAGCAGCTACCCTAGCAGCGCTCTCTCCCCTCTCTCCATCTTCTTTCTCTCCTTGTTCTCACATATTCACAGCGGGCCTCTCTGTTCTTCTCTTTCTCTCTTCCTGTCCTTCTCCCTGCCCCACCCCCTTCTCTACCCTCACACCTCTGTTGCCCAGTTCTCCAGGTTCCACTCCCTTCACCCACAATAATAAGTCTTCCTTATTCTAGGTCTGCTGCATAGCGTGATTCCTTAGGGAGACACCTCAGCAGGGGCCTGCCAAGGTATTTCCCGACGCAATTACACTGCTCTAGAAGACATAACACACTCCTGTAATCCTAGGACATGGTGGGAGAGGCAGGGGTTGGAGGTTCGAGACTAGCCAGAACTACACAGAAGCAAAGGGGAAAGCCCACTTCAGTGGGTATTGGTATGTTACTGGCTACAGATTTTTAGTTCTACGTTAGCCATGGCTAAGCCATCTTGCAATACACCTCCATTCTGCTTGAATAATGACAACTGCCAACACCAAAGTCATCTTCATTTCTAAAATTATGGTCACTTGTTTTTCTAGATTCTTGCCCTGGCCACGCCATGGACCTGCAGTGATGGCTGCCCAAAAGAGATGCTGGTTGACATTTTCTATGTTACCACTTAACCTTTTCTTAGCACAGGGCAAAAGAAAACATTGTAGTGTCCTTCCTCAAATCAGTCCCTTTCTCCCTTGTAACTAACTACCCTAGCCTGTAAAGTAAACAGCGGGCACTCCTTCCCAGACTGGAGACCCACTCTGCGGGCTTCTCTCCTGAGTGAAAGCATGTACTACCATTAAGCAGCCCATACCCGCGTCTGTCTTGTCTTCTCACTGGCCTTACACTCCAAGACAACTTAATCACCCCAAATAGAACCTTGATATCTGTTCACGGCCTCCCATCCCCCCAGTCACCACACTTAGGCCACTGAGCTCCTTTTATTCTGCCAGACTCTGCCTGGCCTGCACAAGTCATAGTACAGAACCATTGTGCACAACTGGCCTCCTCTATCATGATGTGTTCCTGGTTCAGCCACATTGTATCGATGCCTCATTCTTTCTTATTGTCAATTAATAAACACTTTTGATCTCAGACTGTATTCTTCTATTCCTGAACACTTATCATTTTTTTTCATGGTATAATATCCTACCCAAATCAAAAAGGTACCTGGTTAGAAGAGTCTTCTAGTCTCTGAACCAAAGAATCCCATCTCTGTGTGAGCTCCTCAGAGTCACTGTTCATCTTCTTAGAGGCCTTGGGATTACTGAGCAATTGGCCCACATCCTGGCCAATCTCACTCAGTTGGTCCAGGGTCTGCCTCTTCATTTCCATGTCTTCCTTCAAAATCTAGAACGTCAAATATTTGTATTTATAGAGAATATCTTATGTCTGTATGGATGTGGCACCTGTCAATAATAAATCAAAAGGCCTATGGCTTAGGCAGGAAACAGGAGGTAGGGCATCAGGGAGGAGAAAGGATTCTGGGATAGAGTCAGGTGGGAGATTCGCCAGGGGAAGATGTGAGGAGACAGAAGTCTAGTACCTGAGCATAGGTAACAAGCCATACGGCAGAATGTGGATTAAAATAAATGAGTTACTCTAAGTTATGGTCTAGTCAGAGAAGAGCCTAGCTATATAGCCAAGATATCTAAATATATTTTGACTCTGAGTCTTATCTCTGGGAACATGGGGCTGGGTGGAAGAGTCAGGACCTAACTTACAACTCTCTCTCTCAAGAAAGTTTATCTTCCTCAGGAAGTATAAGCAGGGAGATTTGTGATCCGACTGACAGCATGTTCTGTCACCCTCTGCGCAATAATGAAAGGCTCTTGGTTCAGTACCATGGCTGGAAGCAATGTGGTAATGGGAAATGAGCTATAATCTGTATTCCCTCAAGTATATTAACTCTTAGTTCTAAAACACTAGACATGACAGGCTTACAACAGATGCCAACTGGGACACACTCACAGCCAGACGCCGGACACTGACACCTAGTTCCTTCTGGTCTTTAAAGTTGCTGGTTTGGACTTTATTCAAAGCCTCCTCCTTTTCAGTGAGCCAAGCATCCAACAGACACTAGGAGTAACAACAAAAGTTGGAAAGATACATGGTCAATCATCTGGCAATTCGAGTAAGTTACCAAATATCGGAATCACATTTGTGACTCACATTTAGATAGGGGTAAGAAGAACCGCACGTATCTAAGTCAAGGACTGGCAAAAGCATTTAGCCTCCTACCACTTACAACAGATTAACCAGTCATTAGTTCTAAACTACGATAACTCGTAAAGTGTGGATAGGGTTTAGCACCGTCCTCAAAGGGCTCCTGTGCGGGAAGAGCATGGTCTCCGGTGTGGCGGGAGAGAGACTAGAATCTGTAAGATGTAGAAACTAGGAGGAGGTCATGGATGGTGTTGTCTTAGAAGAGAGAGATGCTGTTCTTCTGGGGCCTCCATAAGTTCCTGAGAACCTCTATTACGAAAGAGCAAGGCTGACCCCTTCCTGACCTCTGGCTGCCTGTGTTGCCACGTGACCTCTCCCTTTGGTGTACACTCTCATTGCGATGCTAAATACTGTGATGTGACAGGCAGGGGTTTCTCACTAGAGCTAGCACCATACCCTTGGATGTTCCCACCTCTAAAACACTGAATGAAGCAAGCCTTCAGGACTGTTGGTGTAACTCAGTACTGGAGCTACCAGCTTCAATCATTAGTAGAATATAGTCATGAAAGAATATAAATAAGCCTTACATCACTCAGCCTCTTGGATGGTTCCCCCCACCCCAGGGAAGGGGAGACAGGGTCTTGCTAGCATATCAAGCTAGCCTTGAACTTTCCTGAGCACCAGAGGCCCAAGAGCATGTGACACCAAACCTGGTTACGGATTCTATTACAGTAGGATAAAATTATCCCAAATAACAACTAACCCTAGATCGCAAGAAGGTGGGTAGAAAAAGAATACTAAATCCAATTATGATTAGCTTTTCTAAAAGTCATATTAGAACTCTAGGTTTTAATCCATGAGAAGCTCAGAGATTTTCTTGTCCCCGCTGCTCATTTTAGAGAAGGAGGCAGAAGTCAAGTTACATGTTTGAGGTCAGTTAGCTACTAAATGGCTGACCTGGGTCATAAACCCCTACCCCTAAATCAACAGTCTCTCCACAGCACCTAGAGGGAAAAAAGTATGCAAATGGTCAAAGTTCAAAAGCAATTACATTAAAGGAAGAAGGATGAAGATGGCCCAAGGCCAACAACAAATATATTTAAATCTCACAGCCAAAAGTATGTGTTCTTCGGAAGATGTTAAGTGATGGAGTGAGATGTTCTTAACATAACCCCATCCCCAAAAGTAGTGAGTATTACAATGCTTTTCTGTATAGCTAAGGGGCAAAACGTTAGTTCTGGACTTGCAATGGGAGGAATTCTTTCTCAGTTGTCTCATTCAGCTTACTTACAAACTTTTCCTCACCTCTGTGGTCTATGACCATCATCCCAAAAAGGAAAAAAATGAAGATTAGAAAAATAAAAGACAAATGCAGATCCTATGTCCTGCCTAGTAAAGTTGATAAGCTATGCATATAAATAACCATGGAGCAAAACAGAAGACACAGACGTACCATTCTCTCTCTCCTCTGCCTTTCTCTATATCTGCCTCTCTCTCTCTCTCTCTCTCTCTCTCTCTCTCTCTCTCTCTCTCTTTCTCTACCTCTGTCTCTCTCATTCAGAGAGAGTGAGAAAGAGAGAAAAATGTCCTAGAAGCAGACAATAATGACTAGACGGTCTACTTAAACCTTCAAGTGATACCCCTTCGTATCTGAACGTTTTGGTTTTTTTTTTTTTTTTTTTTAATTTTAAAGTTATTTCCAAACTTTAAAAGAGTTGCTGTGATAAAACACCATGGCCAAAAGGAACTTAGGGAGGAAAGGCTCCATCTCTAAGAGCCATAGGGCAGGAATTACAGTAGAGGCCATAGCATTACTCTACGGCAAAGAGGAATGCTGCCAACTGCCTTACTCCTCCAGGTTCATTCTGACTGCTTTCTGCTACAACTCAGGACCACCTGCCCCAGGGTGGCACCTCCAACAGTGGGGAAGGCCCTCCCACATCAATCATTAATCAAGAAAATGCCCCCATAGACTGGCCTACAGGCTAATCTGATGGGGACATTGTCTCAGTTGTAGTTCCTCTTCCCCAATAACTCTACCTTGTGTCAAGTTGACCAGAAACAAACCAACAATAAACAAACCAGGACAGTAGAAAAGTCATACCAATCTTTTTCTGGCAATGACTGATGCCAGTCATTATTACTGAAGAGAAATATTTAACTACTGTCTAGGATGCTTTGACTTGAACATAAAGTTCCAGGGTGATACACACATTACTAAAATCAGACATCCATATGTCAAGAAGCAAAATAAATTATATGCTTGTTTTGGTGTGTGTCTGTCTTAAGACAGGGTCTTTCAACCCAGATTGGCCTCGAACTTGCTATGCAGCTAAGTATAACCTTGAATTTCTGATCCTCCTGCTTATGTCTCGGCATGTAAAGTATGTTGTGGTATATACCACAAAACCCGTTTTATGAGTTATTGACTACTTAACCAAGGCTTCATATACACTAGGCAAGCACTCTCCACCAACTGAGTCACATCCCCATTATGTAATCCCTAATTTATGGAGGAGGAGGAAGAGGAGGAGGAGGAGGAGGAGGAGGAGGAGGAGGAGGAGGAGGAGGAGGAGGAGGAGGAGAAAGAAAGAAGATCATTGGCCACCATGCTCATTAATCATTTAGGTTTGGACAAATTTTGCAACAGTATTTAAAATGAACTATGCCTCTGCCTCCTCTGCCTCTGCCTCCTCTGTCTCTGCCTCCTCCTCTGCCTCCTCTGCCTCTGCCTCCTCTGCCTCTGCCTCCTCTGCCTCTGCCTCTTCTGCCTCTGCCTCCTCTGCCTCCTCCGCCTCGCCTCTGCCAAGTCACAGGATCTCACCCATCTGGTTCCTGACCCCATGCAGAGAACAGAGCTGCTTTCTGGATGGAAGTGCAACAAAGTCAAGATGGACACTGGGAATCTTGCCTCTGCTTCTTTTCTAGGCTACAACTGCTTGGCACTGGGGAGAAAATTTCTTTGTACTCTGTTTTGATAACAACTTTTGCATAAAGCTAAAAGTGAGCAAAGCTACCAAACCAAGAGAAAAGCTGCGCAGACAGCTTTGCACCACAGTACAACTGAATGTTTATTCAAAAGCAATGCTAGGAAATGTTTTCTCATTAGTTTCATCCTGTATGCTGGTTAAAAGTTAAGAGGAAGATTATAATTTAATGTTCATAGTGTACGGAGGATATTCCTGTACCCTTTATTTACTGAGCACAAACTGTATGCTGGGAATCGTGCTGGTGCACATTCAAACAAAGCTCTCAACAAAAACCCAGGAGTAATTATACCATGAAAAGTAAGTCAAGACAGGAACAGGCCTAAGCACTAACATTATAAATCATGAACAGAAATCAAATTATTATTACCATGGATCCTCATATCATGATCTTAGTGAATAAGCTGCAGAAACAGATATAACATTAGTAGAAACTTGACTTTCAAAATAATAAATAGGGGACTGTAAATGTTGCTCTGTTGGTAGGTTGCATGGCTACTATGTACAGGAAAGCCCTGGCTTCTCCCCCTAGCTCCACAGGAATCGGGTGTGATGCCACATTTACAAGCTGGAGACAGAAGAATCAGGAGCTCAAGGTCATCCTAAGCTACACAGTGAGTATGAGGACAGAATAAATAAAGTAAACCAAAAATATATAAGCAAGCAAAATAATGAATTAATTAATTAAACAGCAGTCAATAATGTACAGACATTTGGATAAAACTTAAATTGATAGAAATGGTCAGATTACTTGATTTTCCTTGGTTTAAAAAAATTTTTTTTTTTAATTTTTAAAGTGGTTTCATGAATTATTTTCAAAATAAGGCCTTCCAAAGAAAGGGAAGAGTGTAGCTAGCTGGTCTTTGGCTGCTTTGTGGATTCTTCTTTCTTCCACCCTCTTCCACCCCTTCAACCTCTTCAACCCCATAACACTAGGTAGGAGGGAGAAAAGAATAGAGGGGAGAGAGGAAAGAGATCCATGAACAAAGTCAGGGACAGAAAGGGGGGGGCAACGTTATCCTTAGACTACCTCCTACTGATTACAGGTGCCAAGTTCTTTGATGTCAGGATACCTAATTTCTTCTTGTTGTTCTTCTTTGTGCAAAACTAACCTTGACCACCACCAAACAACAAAGCAACCCTCAGGGCCCCGGGATTTATATACCCTCTGAAGAGTCCACAGAATTACAAAGGTCACACAATTGCAGGAAATATCTGCAGCTCACAAAATCATGCCCCCGCCAGAGCACGAGACAAATCATAATCAGCTACTACAGTTGGCAAAATCATGCCCACGCCAGAGCACGTGACAAATCATAATCAGCTACTGGAAGGAGGAGGGGACAGTCTGGGATGAAAAAAAAAACCACATATTCTTATAAAATTTCTGTGTTTTTTAAAGAAGCCAAAGTTCCAGAACTCTCACTAGAGAAGAGGGCAGTCATATTCCACAGCCACAATGTAATGATGAACTCTTTGTCACTCTGTTTAGTCCTCGGTAGATGGTAGTTGAGTTTCATACCTGCTCTTCCAATAATTCCTGCCACAGAATATTGATTTCTTGTAACCTGTTCCAACGTTCTTCAGTCCAGCGGCATACAGCTGTCCAGCGCTCACCCAGTTTCTAGGGAAGGGAGAAGCAGCCTCTGTCAGCCCAGCTAGGAGACACAATTGCTACAGTTCTCCAAAACACCAATTTACAAAAAATACTGATACATATATATATATATGTGTGTATATATATATATATATATATATACACACATATATCTATATATGAAAAAACCTAGCTTGCAAAGGATAGACTTATTTAAATTCCTCAGAATGAGAAAAAAAAAAAACAACTAGAAATCCTGTTCCTACTTCACTGTAAGGTTTGTATGGGAATGCAACATTTCACATATATTTGAAAATTGGGTATATGTGTCTGAGGGTTGTTTTTTGTTTTGTTTTGTTTTGTTTTGTTTTTTAAGCACTGCTACAACCGCAAACTACATGTTTACTTTCTATACTTCAAACCTTCCAGGCTATGTTTGCCTTCACTAATTCTTCCAGTGACTGTGCCAGGGAAAGCCTGGGAACTGGGAATCGCTTGAATGAGTTCCTGGGCTTTTAAATCTTGCTACCTTTATGCACAAGATTGCAGAATAGCAGTCTCATGCCTACACTGCAAGGGCCCCCAGGAAGCAAGGAATACCCGGCTAACCCTGAAACCACAAACTGAGGCGGCCTAGCTGGGAAGTGTCACCAGAAACAGGTGTCATGCTTTGTGCCCCACCCCACCCCACCCCACCCCACCATGAATTCTGACAAGAATTTAACTCAAAAAGATCTGCATGAATAGTATCAAGAAGGTGGACATTGAGCTTGAGGGTGGGCTTTGTTTCTGATTTGGGGGGGATTTTTGAGGGTTTTTTTGGTTTGGTTTGGTTTGGTTTGGTTTGGGGGGGGTTGTTGTTTATTAGATGAAATCAGGGCAAGAAGGTGGTCCCATCATAATAAATTCTAATGGATTAGTAAATTAAGGCAGAGACACAACACACACATACACCTGTTCCTGTTCTATTTGACATAGCCAAGGGAGAACTTGTGTCAGGCTGCCAGCCTCCAAAACTGTGAGCTAAGGAGACTTTGTTCTCTATCAAGTAGCCTGCCTCAGGACCTTCATTACAGTAACAAAAAGATGAGTAAAGGAGTCTACTTTTTTCTTCCCTTCTGTACAAACAAGGATGCCCAGGAGGAGCAATCCATGGACCTTGACCAGAGAGAGGATCTGAAGGGCATCCTACTTGACAAGGTCTTACCTGTAACTGATCTTCCAGAAGAGCTGTGGCGCTCTCCCCACTGTTTTCATCCACAATCACCACCATGTGAGTTAAGGAATTCACCTTCACCTGTTCAGCTTCAAGGTCATTTTGCAAACTCTAGAGGAAAAAAAGAAAAGATAAACTGTGATATCTCCTCTTCTTCATTTACCTATTTAAAATCCGCTTCTTGTCAATAGTAATTAAGGAACCTAATGAGGCATTGTATTGCCATTCCCAATCATTATACTAAGTACCATACTAAAGAAAGAAATCTGAGCACATCCTTACATTTCATTAGGAACCAGAGTCTGCAAGTGTAACATCAAAACCAACTGTAAATGTGTGACTGTGTGTGCCATCTTCAGTCCTGATTCTTCCCAAGAACCAAGACAAGGAGGAAGAAGGAGAGAAGGAAGAAGGGAAGGAGGAAGAGAGGGAAAGCTCGTGTCTATTCTAGGAATTGAAATAAAAATACATCCATATGCAGGTATCCCAGCACTAAAGAGGCAGAGACAGGAGGATCGCTGTGAGTGCAAAGCCATCTTGGTCTACAAAGAAAGTTTCAAGTCAGCTAGGGGTACACAATGAGACACTGAAAAAAAAAAAAAAGACAAAAATATAGAACTGATTAATCTGAAAGCTCAGAGTTTAAGCAAATAGAATCAGAGGTCATTTTCTGTAGTTCTATAACCTGTAAGATGACGAAAAGGTTGTAAGACTCATAGAAGCTATTCTGATTCGCTCCCCAAGAGAGCAACCAAGAACAAACATATGGACGCCTTCACTTCCCTCTTCTACAGGAAAAGAACAGTCATTAGACATCTGTAGAGAGTAACTGGCTTAAAAAGTAGCAATAGTGTGGTGAAATGCCTCTTGGGTAGTGTTTCATGTAAAGCTTTAGTAATCAGCTATCTAGCTGTTTCACTGATCAACAAAATTCTATCTTTCTTCTACTTTGAAAACTGAACCACTCATCTCTGGACCAATCCCACTGTCCACCATACACTGGTTCCTCACTCAGCACTCCATGCTCTTCCGAAAAGAAGTTACAGGCTTCCTGAGAGGATTACATATATATCCTAATCCTAACTAAGTATGTATTCCTGTTTGTTTCTCCACCCACCCTGTGCATTAATGCCCAGATGCTCAGGTTCTCATGTACTTGGGAGTCCAAAACCACTCCTGCCAAATGTGACAAATGTCACACACTTGCAGAAGAAAGACATGGACATGGGTGCGAAGCTGTCTCTTTCTGAAATGTCACCTCCCAACAAACACCTCCTGAATAAAAAGCAACACGGAAGAAGTAGCCCAACTCCACACTGAGAGAAGCCATCAGGCACTGGGTGGGCTCAGCGCCACCTTCTTACACAAGGAAGTAGAAAAGGAACAAGCGGCAAATTTACCTTATGTTCTTCAAGCAGCTTTTGTAGGGACGCCAGGTCATCACCCAGTGGGAGGCTCTCCATCTTCTGAATGCGCTCTTCTGTGAGGGTCAGCCAGCCCGAGAGCTGTTGCAGCTGTTTCTTCTGCAATTCCATCAGAGCATCATGCAGCCTGGCCAGGGGGACAGAGCATCATTCCCTCCAGCTTGTTCCCTGGCACAGGCCCCCACTCCCAGCACCAGGGAAGTGGGGGCAGGAAAACACACCCTTGCCTACCCTCACTATCCAAATAGCAAAGAGTCCATCAGTTTAGAAACTAAGGGGGAAAGCTCTGATTTTATTCATAACTGGAGTTCACTAAGGGCAGTCAAGAATATAAATAATAGCTCCCCGTATTCAAAACAGAATCATTGTTTCTACATTCAGGAATTCCTGAGTATTAAATTGGTGGAAACAGCACTGGAACGCGAATCACAAGATGGAAAGTGAAACGGACCATGGTATAAGCCTGCTCTTTAAACTGTTACAGACCACTGAACAGTAGGTCTGTGGCACACGGTCCCGTGGTGACAGCCTCAGTGAGGGAGCTGTCCAAATGAGGTTGGCCTGTGGCCATGTCTGTGGGGAACTGCATTGATTATTAGCCTAACTGATAACAGGGAAGGCTAGTCTGAAATCGAGCAGCACCATTCCCTGGCCAGGGCCCTGGAGTATATGAAAGTAAAGGAAGCCAGTGTTCACTAAGCATGGGTAAGGTCATTCTTCTCTGTTCCTCAGTGTGGAGGTGATGTGACTACTGATTTCAAGCTCCCGTGAGGTCCCCAAAATGAGACCAAAACCTGTAATGGCTAGCTAAAATAAACCCTTGTCTCCCTTGAGTTGCTTTTTTTTTTTTGGGGGGGGGGGGGGGGGATCCAGGGTATTTTATCACTGCAACAAATATAAAATTACAATATCACCCATGCAAAATATAACTTCCCCTCTTACTACCCTCCGCCTTCCAACTTTCTCCTATGATCTTGAGAGATGAGACTCCCAGAACAGTGTGAGAACAGTGGAAGGCTTGCTCTGTACTGATCTTATTCGCAGCCCCACAGGCCGGTACTTGAGCGTCACCATGCGCTGTGGTCTGGGGTTGAGTCATACGCTTGTTCTTTGGACTCCACTCACCGGGACTGCCTCTCCATGCTCTCCACCCGGAGCGCCTCCCATCTTGCATTCAGCAAGGTCATCTGTTCCTGAATCTCAAACTCCTCCTCATCCGACAGAGTGCCTTGTGTCATCAGTTGGTTGCCAGCCTGCAGGACACTCCCCACGCTGCTCTGGTGTGCCGTCAGCTCCATCATAAAAGTCTAGCAAAGGAGATTGGGGTAGTTGGTGAGTCTCTTGTTACAAAGCCATAAAACACAAACTGCTAGGGCATAAACCTCAACATCAAGGCCACAGAGAAAGTAACCTGATAGAAAGCGAAGATGAAGGAGACTTTCACCAAAAGTATTAAGCTCTGAAATGAAAAATTGGTTTTAACTATAACTTAAAAGAAAGCTGGATCAAAGAAAACAACATTATAGATAATGCTTGGTTTTAAAAGTTTTACAATTGTTTATTTATGCGTGTGTACTCTTCTTCACATGTGAATGTGTGCATGTATATGTGCACATACCATGTTCAGCATTGCAACACACATCTGCGGAATCACAGGACAGCTCATAAGAGGTGGCTCCATTATTCCACCAAGTGAGTTGCAGGGACTGACCCTGGCTCACCAGATTTGCAGCAAATCCCTTGACCAGCTAAGCCATCTCTCAAGTAAATGATGATTATGTTGGTAATATATTATAAAGGTGGAATTAGGAATACATATAAAAATAGCAAAAAAAAGATAATGATGAATTGCGGATGGAATATTGACATTTTGCCTCTTCTCAATCCCAAATAACATCACTCCAACACATACACATACACACACACACACACACACACACACACACACACACACACACACACACAAGAGCCTGCTTAATAGAAAAGAATTCCCCATAGAGTAAAAATTATGATTCTGTCTCTAAATAGCAAGTAGCTCCCCTTGCATAAAATTGTTCAGGAACACTAGACACAACACTGGCTTAATCAGATAACAAATAAAAATAATGGCTTTTAGGGTAGCATGAGAAAGCTGATGATTTGGGATACCAGTTGGCCATGTTGATTTTCAACTATAGCTCAATACTTCAAAAAGGAACAATGTTCCACACTGATTTAGTCATCAGTTCTAAAAAATACACAAAATGTCACAAGACTGTCTGAAATCTGATTCTCATGAACTGTAGATCACTGCAGTTTCCTAACAAAGCTCATTTGAATAATGCAAGCACTACATTGTGATCTTTTCTATAGAACACAATTTGGTAAGTACCAAGCCAATGGTGAAGTCACTCCACCTACCCTCACCCCTAAAAATCAGACCCTGCCCTGGAAAAATATGGCTCTCAGCTATAGATATTTACTTCATGGGTAGCAAACTGCTCTTTGACTTCTTCAACATCATCAGAAATATCATCTTGCTCCTGGAACGTGTCCTCTGCAGACAGCAGCCACGTCAGCACTTCCTCTAGCGCTATCTGGTAGCTGTCCAAATCCATGTCCACCTCGGTGACGGTGCTAGGGGTCTCAGCTCGGGGACTCTGGCCTTCCTCTGCCAGCACTGCACTCTGTGGAAACAAACCCACAGCAATCATGAAGATACAGGTGCTCACCAAGAGCGCAGTGTTCTGGAGAAACCAAGGTAGGGACCAGGATCTCAGGAGACAACCCAGTTCTCTGGACCTAAGTGAATGAAGCCATGAATTAATCAAAGGGCACTAACAGCCCAAGAAATACAAAATAAAGTACACACACAAGTGCCACATTGGAGGAGTCAGGAAGAAAATATCCCACATGAGTCATTGGACAAAAATAAAACTCTAAATGCCAGTATATGACTTCAAGACAGAGAATTTTGATGGAGGACAGAAAACATGCTAGCCCTTGAACAATGGTTGCAATTTACAGAAAAGGAGAGCCTGACACTCTGCTTTGACCCCTGGTTAGAATTCTTTAAGGACTTTACATTCTAGTACTGCATCTTAAACAGTGAACAACGGTGCACATACAACCTACGGAACGGATGGGATTTCGTGTTTTGTTTTTTGAGGCGACAGCCTCTAGTTTATGAGTTGTTCTGTTTGGGGGGCGGGTGTAGTTTGAAGTTAGGGCTTGTAGAATAAATGTCTGTCGATTTCTTTTCTAAATTATTAGTTTCTCTTTATGAACTTAATATCTTGTAATCAAGCCTACTGACTCCGCTGTTCTTTTGTTTCCACTCAAAGAAAAACTTCTTCAAGACATGTGTAAAACATCCCACATGTACATAAATGAAGAGAACAGTAAAAGCCATGCTTACACGTATTACCACTAAAGTCTAAACATTCTGTCTCAACATTTGCCCCCAAATGACTAAAAAGTTGGCAAAGCCATTTTCCCAGAATTACTTTTAGAGTAACCATACAATTAACCAATCAATTAAAATGTCTCTGAGAACAGCTATGCCGGAACAACACATATCAACTGGAAACAAGAGAAGCCAGCGATCACGTGTTTCTTCCAGAAGCTTCTCAGTGGCTTCGCCTGGAGCTGACCCGTCCTGACTTCCAAACCTCTCCATCCCAGGAACAGAACACAATGGCTGCCTTCCCGGTTCAGTGGTCCTGCCCATCTGTAAGCAGTAAACCTCCTGAACTTCTTTCTCCCTTCTTTTGATATACTTTGACTAAGTGATATCATCTATTTCTATTTGATTTTTAAAAAATCATCTAGATCCTATAGATATTTCTAGTAAAACTCTCCTTTAACTTCCAGGAGCAATAACACCTGCAGTATCTTTAAGATATATCAAACCATACCCACATTTAAACACTTGTTTGTTTTACCCCAAAACTTGCCAACATCCGCCCCAGGCTCCATGCACCTGAGTGCCCCGGCCAGAAACCTGGGTGATAGACCTGAATACACCCCTCTTTCTTTCCTCTCCCATGTTTAATCTGCAAGCCAGTCCTACCTTCAAAGATCAACTCAAATCCATCCAGACATTTCCACTTCTCCAGCCACCCGTCTCTCCTCTGGACCACAATGGCTTGCTAACTCTTGGCACCCACAGTCCTATCTCCTAAGCCATTTCTCAGACAGCAGAGAGAATGATCTCTCTCATGTGTTCACACCCACAGGACGCCCTGCCTGAAATCCTTCACTATCCTTTCAATGGTCTTAAGTCACTATTTAAAATTCTTGGCATAGTTCACAAAAATACTGACAGAGCAAGAAAGACAGTGTGGGCACATGGAAACGGACCTTAATCGGTTAATGAGAAAAGGCTTTCCCTCAAAGGGTCTGTTGAAGTGAAGGAAAGAAAAGGAGAAGGCTTGGTCAGAGACCATATAGGTGGAAGATACTTCATAGATGGAATTCAACATACATGAGAATCAGGAAAGAAGAAAAGCCTACTCTGACTACAAATTATAACATAAGAGGCATTAAATCCACATGAAAACTTGGAGTTGAAGCCCAGAAAATGTTGTTTTATAAGAGAGATCAAATGAATGTTTTCAACTGAGTTCTAGGAGTTAAAGAAACCAGTCGTCCTAAGTAAAAATTAGGATTGCAAATTAGGATGCAAACGGTGCCAAGGCATAGGAAAGAAAATAAGCTACATTCTCTCAACCTAAAAGCCTGAAATCACAGTGCTAGGGTAACTCAGAAGGTGATTTAAGCCAAAGTCTAGACAATGGTAAGCACACGGGAATGTTAGGCATCAGCCGAAGGTCCCCTGTGTAGGCACCAGCATCCATGTGGGAGGGGTGGAAAGCAGCCTCTACGTGAAAGAACTCAGGAGATTTTCAACCGGCATGGTTTTAAAGGGGGATCAGGGGATGCCTACTGACCTCCCAAGGCTACTCAGCATGTTGGAAAAAAGAGGAGCCAGAGAGGAGGCTGGCTGGCAGTCAGCATTCCTTAGAGAAGAGCTGACAGCAAGACAAGCCAACAAGGAGACAATCAAGACTCGACCACATTATTCCCTCAATTAATATAACTTAACCTCTAGTTACCAGTGAAAGCATACAATCAACAAAGTGACCATTAAAGCACTTAGTCATTAACAAGTAGAAAATGGTTTCTGAATTTCTTACCATGCCACCCTTGCACGCTAAACAGAAGTGATCGTTTTATCTAAGTACCATAAAATAAGCAAAATCCACTTCTTTTTCCTCTGATTTGCTATGTTACTGTATGAGTATATACATACATATGGAGGCTAGTGAACAATTAGACAGTTCACTCTCCTACCTTTATGCAAGTTCTAGGGATCTAACCTAAACCATCAAGCTTCGGAACAATCACTTTTACCAACTGAACCATCTTGATGGCCCTTCCTTCTTGAGAGGCCAGCCTAAACACTAAGAATTGAAATGTCTTATCTCTTTCACAAAAATAAATCAGTCCAATGAAGAAATGACTCTAAATGCAAGAGGCAAGACCAAGAGGAAAGCCTAGAAGACCATCTTAGTCACCCAGTGAAGATACATCATTAAAGCAGAACAGAGTCCAGAGGCCAATGTGAACAAAGTGCAGTAGCTAAGGGCTCTCCTTCTGCATTATTTGATGATCAAGACTGAAAAAAAAACAAACCAGGATTCACAATGAGGCTCCATCTCTCCCCTTTTCCTATTCAATAAGGTCACTTTCTCCTTTTTCAAAAAAATATTTTTTGAAATGGATAAAAATAAAATGATTATTACATGCCACCCAAAATCTAAAAGAACAAGTAAACTCTTTAAGTCTCATAGAAATAGGAAAGAAAGATGAAATGTTCAAGATTATTATTATAATTGGAGAATTGAGTAGCTTTTTTTTAAAAAAAAAAGCAAATTTGCTAAATGAGAATGTCAAAACAAATCTAGAGGTAAATCTCTAATAGTGACAGAGAAACGGGCTTACCAAGTGAGTATTCTTTGTGTTGTCTTCACCCAGGAGGTAATATTAACCACAGTGGTCCAGAGGCCAAGTCATTGACCCCATCCAAGTACCAGAGGATGACATTTAAGCTCCAGGGCACACATTGGTCCAAAATGCTTTTCTTACAAGTTTGAAACCCTCGTCCCTCTTTTTTCTTGTAGATAGATAGATAGATAGATAGATAGATAGATAGATAGATAGATAGATAAATAGGTAGATAGATAGATACATATATATACATATATATATATATGTGTACATATATATATGATGTGTAAGTATGTGTGTTCTCACACATGTGGTAGCCAGAGATTGCTATCAAGTGTATTCTCCAATCGCTCACCACCTTACTTCACTGAGACAGTGTCTTTCATTCAACTCGGAGCTCACTGACTCAGCTATGTTGGCTGGCCAATGAGCTCTGCTAACCCACCCATCCCTGTCTCCCAGCATTAGGATTGCAGGGAGACCACCAAAACCAACGCATATGTACATACAGGGCATCCTACGCAGATCCTCAGGCTGGGACATCAAACACTTTACTGACTGAGCCACCTTCCTAGCACCTGTGTGAACATCTCGGCTTAGTTGCTAAAAATGTGTGACTTTGAAAATCTAAACAGTCTTCCTTTTTTATGAATGAAGAAGACTGGGATTTTAGACAAAAATCACAAAGAAACAAAATATGGGTTGAGTCAAGCCAGGCTAATGGAGAAAGAAAAAAAAATCCATTATTTATAACTCCTTAGGAAAATCTCATTTATTCTCTGGTGAAAACATCTGTTAGCCCATTTCTAGAAAAATCTGATGAATGATTTATGGTACAGTGTCTCTCTTGAGGAAAAGGGAAATTAAGGCTTGTATTTTGAGAATCCTTATGAGAAGATAATGGGGCAACAAGTTCTTTAGTAATGGACCCCAAACGGAAAGAAAATTACTACTTAACAAAAACAACCCAGGACAAGATGAGAGAAAACATTTCCCACACCAGGTCAATGCCTTGGCCTCTCAACTAGCATGAATAAAATCCACCCTTCAGCATCCAGTTGACTACACAGCGCAGCTTTTAGCATGCCACGCAGCACCGTGATCAACGGCCTCAGACTCACCTTGAAAAGCAAAACACATCCTTGTTTCATAAGAAACTGAACTCATTAAAAAAAAAAAAAAAAACACCCATGTTCAGAAAACACCCTGCCCAAGTCTGACCCAGTACCTAGAAGAAATCAAACAGGTGCCGCGAAAGTTTCGAGAAAAATGAGCCAGCACCTGGATATTAATTCCTTCCTCTTCACACTCTTTCTTATACTTCCTTGGGAGAGTCTCCACCTCTCGGATGGCATCTATTGTGACTTGCTGAGGAAGCACCTCGAACAGAGATGTTAAATACATAATTATGGATTTCTTGTCAGGGAGATGCACAGCAACATCTAAAAGTAGAAGAAAAGATGACTGAGAAACGTGTGAACTGCTCGATACCCAGTAAAAAAGTGACGGCTCTTGTATCCAGAAACAATGTCTCATCCACGATCTCCATAATACCACGTCTCAGAAAATTGCTACTGCAGATCACAAAATACGAGACAGAGGTGAATACTCAGGTTCTTAAGTCTTCCATGAGCTGGGCGTGATGATGCATATCTGCATCACAGCTCTTAAGAGGCTGAGGCAGGAGGTTCATGAGTTTGAAAACTGCCTGGACTCCAAAGTAACTAAGACCCTGCCTTCAAGAACAAACACACCACATGCAAATGTTCACACATACATGCATTTCAAGGATCCAAACCAATCCTGAATTGTTTCTCTAGCAAGTAGGTATTCCTAGACCTTTTTCAATCCTACTTGATACAAATTAACTATTATCCAGTGAAATAATTAACCTGCTGTCTAAAGGATACTGAACATTAAATACAAACAGGACAAATGACTTATCTGCAATAAAATGGTTTATGGGGGATGGGAGTTGGATCCCAGAGGTTCATTTGCCCCCCAGCCTAGCTGACAGAGCCCATGTCTTAAAAGACAAGGTGGGCAATGGTAAAGACACTTGACTCCCTCCTCTGACCCACACATCACTCACATATGTGCACACACCCACTCCATTCATTCACAAAAGCTACGCATACTACACACAGAAAATTAAGAAAACAAACACAAAGATATAATAATTATTTTAAAAAATAGGATCCCTTAATTGTCATAGTGTATTGTAAAAAAGAAAAACATCACCACTTCTCAAGATTCAAAATTAGAAAGCAGAATCAAGTTCAACAGGTTTTTATGTAACAAAATTATACATAACAGAAACAAGTTCAACAAGTTTTTATGTAACAAAATTATACAGCAGAATCAATTTCTCAACTTTACCTTCAGGATCTAAAAGCTTTTCAATTCCCAAATAAGTGTGGGCCTTGCTAAAAGCATGCTCAAGCCTCTCAATTGGGGACATTTTGACCACTCTGTCCCAGCTGAAGAGATCCGGTCTGAAATCAGTACAGAAAAATATAATGGAAACAATGTAAGTAGCATCATAATCCATTACATTTCAATTTTTTTTAATTTGTCAGTTATTTTAAATTGTATCTTTTGTATCTCAAGTCTGTAAAATCCATACAGTCTGAAAGTAAGTAACAGACATGATGATAATAAATAAGACAATCTCAGGTTCTTGTCACAGTTGAGTGTATAGCATTTTGCAGACAGTAAAATACCAGTAAAGGAGACATACGGATACATAGAAGACCGGGGAAGAAAATGATACAGAAACAGGAGGTGAAATAAGCTCAAACAAAGTAGTAAGAAGTAATAAATGAATTATCAAAATCAATTATTTTAATGGACTAAGTTCTACAATTTAATGGATTTTATGATTTTATGGCTTTATGAATTTAACGACTTTAATGGACTAAATTCTACAGTTTGGACAAAGGTGCACTCCTGATATTACAGTGCTCAGGGTGCTAAGACAAGAGGGTCACAAATTAAAAGCTGGCCTCATCCACATAGCAAGCTTGGGCTTGCTTGGGCTGCAGAGGGAGACCCTGACTTGATGCCTCTACACACCAGAAGAGACTAAGATGAGAACACAGGCACTCCAGGTGCAACTGGATTTCAGTTATCCTGAAAATAGAGGTGTGAAGAGGACTAGTTCCCTTCCATTCACCCTTCTCCATGAAAACTAGTGTTCCTTTACATCTTGCCTTTCTTCCAGCCTCACATCGTGGACAGTATCACCGGCTTGACAGACCTAAAAGTTGGTCCTTTTCATTGAACTTCACTCTTGTATGTTAGATGCACCCTGAGACTGGCCTTCTCCCACCCCCATCCTCTTTCTACCTCTTTCTCTGTTCCTTAGCCGCCACAGCCACCAGCCTCCCGGCTCTTCTCTCTCATCTACTGTCTTTTTCTTTAGCCTCTCTACCATTTCTATCTTTTCACATCCTCATGCGCACATTTTATGAGACAGAGTCTTCTACGTGCAGCCCATGCTGGCCTCAAAATAGTTACATACTTGGCTGAGGATGACCCAGAACCCTTGATCTTTCTACTTCCCAAGTTCTGAGATTATATGTGCACCACCATGCCCAGCTATAATTTACATTTTTTAATAAATGTCTGTCTTCAGTTGGAAGGAACTGAGATGTTTGTCTGTTTTGCTCCTGCTCTACCCTTGTGACTAGTACAAAACACTGTATATGTGTTTGTTGAATCAAAGAGCTAAGAAATGCAAAGGGTAATGGATAAATGCAGCAGGTTCTTAACAGTACAGGGCAGGATCCTCAAGATGATAGAAAAAGAGTGGGAGAAGATGAAAAAGGGTCTTTAATCCCATAACAACTTCAAAATACCAAAACTTAAATCTATAGCACACATTGATCCTATGTAAAAATATTAAAAGCATTGCTTTGGTATAAAAACATTCTTCTCACTGTCACTAATTTGAAATAATACAACATGAAGAGGAGAATCAAATAAAGAAAAGGAGGGGCAGGGGAGAGGATATCCTATTTTAAGGTTATCCTAAATTCAGCCATGGATACTTCCCCACCTAACAATCTACCAGCAAAGATTAAAAAAAAAAGGAAGAAACAAAGAAAGCCAAACCTATATTGTACAGAGATAAACTTAGTGAGATGTATAAAGTATAGGAACGTGTACTTTATTTGTATATAGCAGGCAAGAACATTCAGGGGATTAAATGAGAAAATTAATAATTCATAACAGCAACAAAACATAATCCATTTTGCCTGCTTTTGGCACTTAATCTTTGAGGCATGGAGAATTACTTGTATGGTGTGGCAAGGCACATATTTACATGGTTAACCAACTGACCCATACCCTGTGTTCATTTGCAATGTCAGCTCAACTGGTTATCAGACCGGTCTATACAGGAGAGCTATTCTTCAGTTCTTAGCACTTCCAGGATTAAAGATCTAAGAGCTTATTCCTGTATATCTAGCATAATCCAATGCTGGCACCTTCACATGCAACTGTATGATTCTACTCCATTTTATAGCTCTATTTCATACATAGTCACTATTTCTTACTACAAAGTTATTTCAGGCTGTTTATTCTTCTGGGATATAATGGCAATTTTTGTATTAAATTTTTACATACAAGTTAGGATCTTGTTTATGAGATTTCATAAGAAAATTGTATAGCTCTTCACAAACGTGGGTAACACAATAAACAGAGTTGTCCTTCTGCTATCAGAAGAAAAGCTACACACAAGTCTTTGTGTGTGTTACTGGTTAGGGCTGGATGAGTGGGTGTGAACTATGTCAATTATCTTACATTTCTTAGTTTATAAATGTGTAGGAGAAGCCATGGGCTTTGCCACTGCAGCCCTGAAGTCCTGAAGAGAAGATGCCCAATGGCTGATCTGTGACGCTATTGCTTTCCTTGATGCCTTACAACATGAGCAATAAGGGCAGCAGGGGCAGCCAAAGGGACTATGGGGAAGAGAAGTAGAAAAAAGACTCAGAGGAGGTAAGACCGGCAGACCGGAAGACATCTCACTTGTGCCGGTGGAGCACGGCGTTGAACGCGAGTCCATCGGTCCAGCTGGTGGTGAAGTTGAGGACATTGACTTGGCTGTAGGGCCTGGTGGTCTGCCGCACCCAGCTCAGCAGGATCTTCTCGCTGTTTGTCTGCTGTAGGTCTGACATGATATCTTTCATGACATCCTTCACCTGTGCAGAAAGACCCAGGCCTGCTTATAATGTAACATTTACTTCAGTGAAGATATTGGATAAGAAAGGGTAGACCAGTCAAACATTATGGAGTGTGTAATTGGCATTCATTTTATTTCTAAGTTCTGCTTTAAATGCTGGAAAGATAAATTTGAAGTGATTTTTAAGAGAGTAGGATTTTTCTAAACATCACCTCAGTTTTACTTCCTAAACAATACTTGCACTCTTTAAATACAGTGAACATTCCTTCCATTGCTATGAAAAAGTTACATTTCAATAACTTTTATTTGCAAGGAATTTTTCAAACAAACTAAATACAAATTCTATTTTCTATAAAAAATAAGAACAGAAACATGTTTGGCTGGCTATAAAATCAAAGAATTAAGTAATTTTCCTGATAGCAATAATTGTACTCAGGAACTGACATTTTGTTATTACCCTAAAGTAATATGTATGTATATGCATAAGAAAGGCCTCAAAGAATGATAGAGATATATGAAAAGGACCTTTAGCCAATGTAAAGATCAGAAGGAGTCAAATCTAAGACAATTGCCATACCAAGATGAATAATATTAGTAAAAGTTAATACAATTATCTAAAAGTCCATAATACGGGGTTGGCAAGATGGCTCAGCAGGTAAGAGCACTGACTGCTCTTCTGAAGATCCTGAGTTCAAATCCTGACAACCACCTGTAATGTGATCTGACACCCTCTTCTGGTGCATCTGAAGACAGCTACAGTGTATTTATGTATAATAATAAATAAATCCTTGGGCCAGAGTGAGCAGAGTTGACCAGAGCGAGCAGGGCTGACCGGAGTGAGCAATTCCTAACAACCACATGAAGGCTCACAACCATCTCTACAGTTACAGTGTACTCATACACATAAATATAAATAAAAGCCCATAATACATTGATGAACAGGTGAGTGGGTGGATGGGTGGATGGATGAGTGGATGGATGGATGGGTGGCACACTGATCAAGACAGGTTCTTTGTTATAAACAGAGAGCTAGCTACTAAATGTAGAAGGAACAATGGCATCAGAAACTTACTATTTGCCAAGGATCTTAATGATTCAGATAATAATAAGGAATGGCTGCTAAAACTAATGGTTCAAGTTGGGCAACTAATTAAACATTTATACTGTCACTCAGTACATCCCAACAAGATATATTTAACAACAAGGGGCAGTCACTTTACAATGGAGAAAAACTTGGGAAGTACCGCCTTAACCTAAGTCAACATGGCCAGAGAGAGAGAGAGAGTTGGCAGTATATGACCCCGACACATCGCCTGAAAAAATTCAACACTTCTCCTGTAACAACTCTACACAACGAACAACCTGGATTCAACCTGCTGGTGGGCAGAGTCAATCCCAGGGACATTCTATAAAGTTCCATGTTCTTCAAAGCCCCATGAAAAGAAAGGCTCAGAAAGTGTCCCAGGTTAAAGAGATACCAGAGAGAAAACCAATGAGCATCATTCATGATCTGGAAGTACTCTTTTCCTGGCTTATCATCCTGCCTCCCTCCCTCCACACCACTGCCACTGGGGACCAAACCTAGGATCTCACACACACTGTCAATCACAGTACCACTGAGCTCCTCTCCCAGGGGTCTGTTACTGACATGGTTAGCCAAACCTCCATGAGATAACTCCACTACCCCAAAACCATCTTCCCGACTTTAACAACTATCTATTATTTTGGTATTTACTAATTGTGATAAAACAGGAACAAATGATATTATACATTTTATATTTGTATGTTAACAGTAGTGTGGCTATACAGCAGAGTTCATTGTTTTTTAAAAAAAACGTTTTTAGACAAAAGCTTTGAAAGTATATTTGGTGCTTTACAAAAGGAAAGGTTATCCAAAGCACTCAGACAGAGAGAACGCCAGCGTGAGCTAAGGAAATGCAGGCAACTGCTAACCTTTGGGGAATCTGAATGAAAGGCATTTGGGAATTCCTTAGGCTACTCCTACAACCTCCTGTAAGCCTGGAAGTAAAGCAGTTTTCTGAATGAAATATGAAACACCATTTTTTTTCTCCTCTGCCAAAAAACTGCATGCATCAAGGCTGCCGACACCGTCCATTGGGAATCTCTGTAAGCTAGACTGTGTTCTCTGGAGATGCATACACTAACGCCGTAACATCAGCACCTAAAAAATGGGCTCCGTGTGAAGTAGGACCACTGCACATGGAACGATTTAAAGCGCAGCCACACTAGAGGAGGGTGGCCTTCAAACACAGCGTGACTGATGTCCTTACCAAAGAACCAAGGGAAATCTGGACACCAACACAGAGAGAGTGTCATGAAGACTAAGCTTTCCTAAGCCAGCACACCTCATTTTACAGCAAACTGGAAGTTAGGAGAGAGACGAGGAGCTGCTGAGAAGAATCAGCGACGCTGGCCCTTGGATCTTAGCCTTGCAGACATGAGGATTTTGAGACAATAAATGCCTCCTATTCCAGCCATGCAGTCTGTGGAACTTTGATTTGACAGCTATAGAAAATGAACAGAGAAATAATACAGGGCCTGTTGCAAGGTGGTTGGGAATGTCCCCACCTGCCAGTGCAGAATGATACTCCACAGTAATCCCAAAGTCAGCTTGGGATTTCCATCCACAATGTCCGTGCCTCCGATATTCACCAATTCTACCTGTCAGGACAAAATAATGAAACAACAATTAAATTCTTGGGACAGTGTCACCATAGAATTCCAGACCTTTTGATTAAGTATATTTTGTACAGCAATATAAATGAGGATAAAAATTTTCATTTTAGGAATTGGATCGATGCAAAACTCAAAAAATGTATTATTCATCCTGCAGATCAATGAGAGCATCGGAAAAAGCTGGCGACTTATCTGTCACTCACAGAACAAGTTCAAAACTCCCACCACGAGGAAACATTTCCAGGCACCGGCTGATGTCTGTGTACACAGCAACCAGCAGGCTTCACAGACTACAGCAGCTGAGAACCCTAACTGTTACTTACATTGTTCTGATGTAAAACCTGGAGCACTCGGTTGACATTATTTAAGGCATGCACCCTTGTGGAGCCACGTTCCTTTGGCTGGAAAATAAAGCAAAACAAAACAAAAAAAAAAAAAGCAAGTAAGACTCCTCCATCCCTTCCTGTGCTGACAAACTCTGACACAGGAATGGAAGCAGAATAGCAGGTCAGCATCCATCACTAGCCTGGGTACCACAGGATGCAAATTCACTAAGAACATCTTGAACCCCTGGCTCACTTACCAGCATGCCTACTGAAATCATCTAGGAAACATTCTAACGGGCGTTGGCAGTTTCCTGCCCCAACATGAGACACTGATTTAGAGGACTTAGGAAGGGGCGGGGATTCGGCATTTTCAAAATTGCTCTAGTTACTCTTCACAAGCCGTCAGACACATTTGAGAATCAATTCTGTCAGACAAAGCTTTTCTATTTAAACTTCTCTAGAGGCAGAAGAAAGAAAGAAAAAAAAAAAACAGTAGAAAAGTCCTGCCTGCTTTCTCCTGCCTATGTAGGAACAACAGAGAAAAGAGACATTGTCCCAAACTCCAGGTCACATGAGAAGAGAGTGCCACCTAGGACATGGCAAGCTAGTCAGCTTCCTTCTACCTCACGGGCCAGGGAATCTCATGAAAGATATCAGTTTTCCCCTGAAGATACCCAGCCTCGGCCAGGAAGGCACACAGAGGGTGCAAATTCTCAGGCTTCGCAATTTAGTACCCATAGGGAATCTCCAAATCTCCACAGTGACCAGAGGCACTCCAATCGGCATCATTCTCAAAGATGGCCGTCCTCTCTTGTAGGCTAAGAGACATACCTCAAGCAGTAGAGTGTTTACTTCTCATGCCTGGAGCCCTGAATTCCAAACTCAGCACTGTTCAAATGTCGTGTGCTGACTTACACACGGACAATCTCAGTACTTGGGAGGGAGGAGAGGTGGAAGGATCAGAAGTTTAAGGTCATCTTCAGCTACACAGTTAGGTTGTGACTAGCCTGGGGAGGAACAAGACCCTGTCTGAGGAAAATGTTCAGAGATGTCCTCTCACCAATGATGTTCCTGTCAGGCCTTCTAGAAGATCCAAGAGCTTTCTCCCATCTTTGAGGTCTGAGAACATATCATGGATGGGTGGTTTCCCACTCTGCAATGAAGAAGAAGAAAACTAAGGTCAACTTCACGATAAGAAGTTCCATATTGGGGCTGGTGAGATGGTTCAAGGTGCAAATGCACTTACTGGTGACAGTGATGACCCAAGCTCAATCCCCGGGATACACACAGTGGAAAGAGAGAAGAATTCCCACCATTTGTCTCAGGTGCACCACCTTGAGTGAGAATGTGTATGGGCATGCTAATAAATATATAAGTGTAATAAAAATGAAAATTCAACAAAAGAGAAAGACCACATGTTCCTAACATTTAAAATACTTTTGGCCATATTTGGTCCCAGTCCACTAACACAAGGCAATTCCTGCTCAGAAAAGACAAGAGCCTCAGTTTCAAACCCAGTCTGACCAAGAACTCCCTACTGAGACTTAGTCAGGTGGCTAAGCTCCCTTAAGCCACCAGTTATTTTAGATACCAAAAAGTATAATGTGATGTGAGAATGTACTAAAAATCATAAACCATGATGTAATAAATCCATAATGGTTTTGAATGTTGTCACTTCTTCTTATGAAATACAGAGAGCTAAAAATCTATCCTACCAATCCTAGATATTACATAATCAAGATATTGCATATCTCTTTCTGATCACTTAAAACACACACACACACACACACACACACACACACACACACACACCTTCCATATGAAGCAAGACTTTAAATTGGAGACAAGAAAAGAAGGGTCCCTGGTCCTCCCGCCCACTGAATCCTTACTCAATTTTTAAATTGTGTGCAATCTGTTAAGGATTCTTAGCATGCACCTTAAAAGTTCATAGGCTCTAGGAGGGAACATGGGACCCACCACAGAAACAGTGGGGAATAAGATGGACCTTGTCTCTGAAACACAGCTATCTCTCTGGTTTGCCACTACATTGGGGACACATAGATTATCTCTACCAATTACAGCATCAAGCAGATTAGATTAGCACAGAAGCCACCTTGGAGAGGCACTATTCCACACTGAAGACAAAGCATCAGCAAAGCAAGGAGTTGCTAAGCTTTTGTTAACTGCCATCCTCAAGGCTCCCCTCCTAAACCCACACGGAGCTCAATTCTCTCTTGCGTTTTATGCAGAAAAGAGAAAGATAAGAGGTAAAGTCCACAGAAAAGGATGA
Organism: Montemys delectorum; assembly: GCA_019843815.1. Classification (NCBI taxonomy): domain Eukaryota; kingdom Metazoa; phylum Chordata; class Mammalia; order Rodentia; family Muridae; genus Montemys; species Montemys delectorum. The sequence goes on along the minus strand of JADRCD010192878.1, from coordinate 527 downwards.
GTTATCTAAGGGGCTCCCACCTATTAAAAGCCACTTTCCAACGTACAAACAAAATAATATGGAAAAGCTCACTATAAAATGAAGCAAATGCAAATATTTCCTCATATCAGAAATAATTATCTATGTCTATTAGTGACCTTTGACACAAACAGGTTGCGCTGTATACTAGCCACAAACTTTAGTCAAGTTACTTGGTCTCTACACACTTACTTGTTTATTAAAAACTCAAATGGTAATCCATTACTATTATCAGTTATATCACAAGCCAAACCTTCATGCTTTCTATTAGTATTAAAAAGTACTACTGAGGCAGGGGAGATGGCTCAGCAATTGAAATCACTTGTTGCTCTTGCAGAGGATCCAGGTTCAGTTCCCAGCACCCACATGGCGACTCACAGCCATCCACAATTCTAGTTCCAAGGGACCCAACACCCTCTTCTGAACTGGTCAAGCAGCAGGAATACACATGGTATGTGTGTGTGTGTGTGTATATATATATATATATATATATATATATATATATATAT
>JADRCD010192876.1:0-44108 GCA_019843815.1 Montemys delectorum | reverse complement strand
ACACACACACACACACACACACACACACACACACACACACAGAGAGAGAGAGGGAGGCACGGAGGGAGGGAGAGAGGGTGGTGTGGACAGCAGCTGTGACTTGGTCTACTTGCTTAGCCTATATGCAGCATGAAGCATGAGGTACTTACAGATCCTCACAAAGCTTTTTGAGCTCAGCTCATCCAACAGGGAGTGCTTGTCAGAATAGCTGCCCTGTCTGGAGATGGGCGCATGCCTTTGACAGTGTTGTTTGTCTTAGATCAGGGACGTCCTTTGCCCTGGACTCTCACTGCTTCCTGGTCAGGGTGGAGAAAGATCCTGTGTTCTCTACTTGTGCAGCTTGGAGCTGAGACATCGTCCTCTCTCTCTGAAGGGTGCCCCTCCCACTCCTGTGATCTGCTCTACCACCTCTGCTCTCACCGGTGTGGGAACCCCTTGTTCATGTCAGAGGATTCGACTGTGACAAGAACATTAATTTCTTTGCACGGACATGTGTCCTTGTCACTCGGAAGAAACATTGCCATGTTGAACACTCATCTGCACACAAAAGCAGGTGACAGTACTTGGTTCCAGAACAAGCCATTCAACGGGGGTTGGGGGAGGATGACAAGCCAGTGATGATCTGTACTTACACCTCAGGCCACATGACAGAACCTACTGCAAAGCTCAGGTCACTGCCGGTCACTTGATCTTTGCCATTGTCAACTCCTTCACAGTTCAAGGAAATGTAATAATGTCCTTCAATCCACTAAGTTTGTCACAGGGAAGAGAATGAGTTTCTTGATGTAGAAGAAGAAACTGAGGTTTTGAGAAGGTTAGAGAATCAAATACTCCCTTCTGACCTCTATAGGCTCCTGCACGCACATGGTGCACATGTATCTAGGTGAACACATATACACATAAAATAAATACATGAATGTATGTATATATAAAGTCACTCTCTTTCAAGTAGTATCTTTCGGAAAATAAAAATTTAGGCTAATCCCTAACAAGGCTGCAAATAGGACCTGTTAGATGTTAGACCACAGGCTGACACAAAGTAAATAAAATACTGACCTAGTTAAAGAGAACCTTTTCTATCTATTCTAAACAAACCTTGTGGGGTCTGGTATATAAATTCAAAATTCCACCAAAACTGTTATCCTAAGCATAGATAGTAGAATGAGTTTCAGTTCGTGGTGGCCAACTGGACTCACCACCATACATAGGCTTCTTTAGTAGCCAAGGCTGTGACCCTCAGTGGTAACTAACATGGGCCAAGGAACTTCAAACTGGGGATTAATTAAGTATTGGCTTCCGAAGGCTTTAAGAAGGCAAAGTCGAGGGCACATAAGATAAGGTGCGTTCAACTACCGACAGAGGAGAGACGGGATATCAGTGTCGTTTAGGCTAGTAAATCCTTAACAGCATCTGCACAGTGGTGGACAGTTGAGTTTCTGGGAGCATGGCATGTTTGGTTGGATTTAAACAAAAGGTGGCCTTGCTTGCCCATATTTCCTACCAGGAAAACCTGGGAAGGATTCTCCTAGGCCACACAGACAAAGGTGTCCTGTGCACGTGTATCAGTCGTGTGTGGTAGGGGAGAAAGGATGTGTGATGTTTCTCTCCACTCCGTTCTTAGTGGGGACAGACCCTCGTCACTGGAGGCAGGCGAACGAGAGAAAAACAAACACGAGCTTAATGCCAGTATTGTCTACTTCCTGTACAGATGTGAGATAGCTCAAAGAAGAGCTGATCTCCAGAGAGATCTCAGTGTGTTATCTTAGACCTGAGGCTTTAACCCACTCTTCTCTAAGCCTGAGGAGAAAGAAAGCGGGGTGGGCGGGAGGCTAAGTCCAGCTAAGACAAAGCAACCAGGGAAAACACCAAGAAGCAGGGTACTCTTTGTACTGCAGATTCAAGTAGAACAGACTTCTGAGGTAAGCATCTCTGGTCATTCAGGGTCGTTCTTGATGTTATAAAGGTCACCCCCCCACACACACCCCTCACTTACAGTAAATCACTCACAGATGTAAGTGTCTCCCACGGAAATTTTTGAAGTGACCCCTGTATGAACAATTTCTTAAAAACAAAATAGAAAGCTAAACCAAACAAAACAGGCTCAAAATAAGCCTTGCGCCACAGAGGCATGCCAGAAGGCAGGCAGTAATACACTGGCCTCTGGCAGTTGTGTCTCACAATGGTGTGTAGTGTGCACTGACTACCATGGAGAGTGGCAGTGCATCCTTAAGACCAACTTCCGTAAGGCTGAGAATGGCGTTAGTTTATGAGGCCTGCCGGAGTGCGGTGGCACAGGCAACGAAGCCTTATTGCCTCACAGTTTAGAAGGTCAAGGTCAGCATGCCAGCAGGTTGCCTCCTATGCAGCCTTCCCTGCTTAGCTTCCTGATGCTCTTTCCCATGTGTTATTAGTCAACTCTTCCCTTTTTGTTTATGCATGATCAGATTTTTCCCCTTTTATCAGAGCAGCAGTTCCTGGGACTGGGATGCACCCTAATAAGGAGGGTTCACACGGTCACCACTTCAGATCCCTGGCCTCTACACTCCGAGTTTTAGACATAGGGATTTAACATTTGAGTGCAACAGCCCCAACTCAGCCCCTAACAGGGAAACCCCCTAGCACCAATGAGAAAACTCAGGCACAGAAATTTGGTCAAGGTCACTCAGTGGGCAAGTACAGAGCTTGATTTCAACTCTGGACAGGTCTAGGCTTTTTAGTCTGAGCTGGGCAAAATTCTATGGAAATCCAAACCTGCATCTGTGACAGGAAAGCTGAGGTGGCTGGAAAGAAGGTAACCCACATGGGGCTATGTCCGGAACATCACAGCACTGACACAGAGATGTGGAGTTGGGAATTGGCAACAGGTGCTGACTGTGCCTGGAGCCAACAAGGGCACAATGTGAGGCTGTGTCACATTTCCTTAAGGTCCTGAGTGGAGACAGCCCTTGATCAGAGCTGCATCTGGTGTACAGCAGCAGGCACAAGCTCTTCAAGGCTAGAAACCTAGAGACACAGCCCATGAGCCACTTCTTCCCCATATTACAGAGCTGCCACTAATATGAACAATGGGCGGTCTGCTTGCCGCTAATTGTTCTGGGAGAAGACAGCAATCCTCGCATGAGTGTTCAGGCACACGAGAGACATCATCAACACAGTCTGAAACATCACCAGCTCCTGTACAGGACTGATCTGCAATTGTAAATCCATTAGTGCCGCGCATGAGTACTGAGAACCTGCCCATTTACCAAGGGGGCTGATGTGCTTCTCTGCGAGAGAAGCATATACCCTGTGGGGGAAAATGATTCTCTTCCTGTGCAATTAGGTCTGTCTCTCCATCTAAATCATGTTTAATAATCTTCTGATCAGTAGATCATTTTTAAGTGTGAATAACATAAGCCCATGTTTACACTGGAAGTGAACTCTTAGGCAAAGGGCAGTGTTTTATACCTTGACACCCTTGTTCACCTAAATAATGGTTTAATAAACAGGCTGGATCTATGTTGTGTGGACAATCCCATGAGTCTCTGCAGAGCTGCCCTGTTCTGCCATGCATGTCAGGGCCCACCGCCTACAGTCCGTGGGACAGGTCTGGCTCTGGCCTTTGTAAATGGAGTTTTACACTCAGTTAGGCACTGTCTACAGCTACTTTTGCACTGCACTAGAACTGAGCAGTTGTGACACAGTAGGCATGAAGAGGTTGAATGTATCTGGACAGACCAATGAGGGCCATTTTGGAATTCTGGCCTGGGACCTCATGGAAACATTCATTCCTTCTCCAGCACAGGAAGACGACCCACACAGACATGAGTTCGTGTACCATCAGCTTGCTCCTGCCATCTCAGAAAACCAGTGACAAATACCAATAGGCGTGCCCATGTTCTTGACTGTTTCCTTGACTGGAAGGAAACGAAGACGTCATTGGGAGCTGGGATTAAAAACCACCCATCCTATAATTTGGTAGGAAAAAAAAAATCTGGCCACCTCCTCCTGTCTAGGTCCTGAGAACTTGAACAGGGTGAAATCCTAAAGCAGCAGACTGATTGGTTTGATGGAGGAAATTTCGAGAAAGGACAGCATTCAGTCACAGCTTCCAAACACTGCTGTGTCCACATCTATGGTGAGAGGGAGCAATAGCTGGATGCACACACATAAAATATGTGCAGTCCGGCAAGGAAAAGAACATGAGCTGCACTTACAGTAGCAGGCATGAGGGATTCATCAACGAGAAGCATCCTTGCTCTGCACCGGGACAGTGGCAGGGTGCCCAAGAGCCAGATGCCATCTATTGAGCGCTTCAGCTCGTGAAAATACAGTTTCAGTTAAAAGTGGGGAGTTGAAATCTAGATGCCAGCACAGGGGATCCCTGCTCTAAAATGGCCGCCCAAGCCTCTGCTTCCCCAGAGCTGTCTTGAAGGCACATAGAGGCCTCTTCAGTTGTGTTCCTTTGGGGCCAGGCTGCATCTGGAGCTGACTGCAAAAGCCGTCTGCATTGTGCGTGGGTTACTGCTTGAGCAGGCATGAGAGATTCGAGAGTTGAAGGGTTGAGGAGACTTGCTCTACTGTGTCAGAGGGCCAGGCGACATGTGGCAAGGCTGGATTCCTTGCAAGCAGGTTCCGAGAGAGAACATCACAGGAAGCTATGAAGAATCCTAAGTTGAAGTAAAGATCTCAGAATGTTTGGGATGTCACGATCGCATGAGGCCTATTTAGGAAAGCTGCAGACAGGGTCTGGAGCCTTTACAAAAGGTTGGTCACATGCCTGCAAGTGATAGGGACAGAAGTATAGGGCTGCCCAAGGCCACCCATATACTTCAGTGATTCCATCGTGAGCCCAAATGTTGGATATGGAGCTAGAGGATTTGGTGTCTCTGCGGTGGTTCAGTCTTGATTTGGTTTTGACAAGGGGTAGAGTCGTGATGGCCAGACATCATTTTCAATGTGACTGGATTCAGGATCCATGTGAGCATTTCCAATGAAGTTTCACTCAGGAAAACACCCTGAGTTTCACATTCAGGAAAAGGTTCTAATTATGGGCAACACCATCCCGTGGGCTGGAGCCTTGAATGGAGTAGACATAATTCATTTTTCTCTTCCTGTTGATTGTGGACTTGATGTGACCAGGTGCCTCACTGTCCTGCCTCTGTGCCTTCCTCATGATGGTGACCTGCAACCTGAAAACTCAGAGGCAAAATAAGCCTTCCTCTCAGGACATGGTCCTGTAAGGCATTTTGTCCACCAACAAGAAAAGGAACCAAGGTCGACCCCAAACCTGTGTGAGGGCAATGCATTTTACTCATGTGTGAACAGCAATGTCTGACTTAGCAAGCACCATGATGGAAGAAAGATACAGACGGATGCTGAGTCTATCTGGATGCCTGTACCTACTGGTGCTGGTCTGGGCTGCTTTCCTCTGGGCTACTGTTCTCTCCAGTCTCCTCCAGACTCTCTTTCCTGAAGGACTGACTTGTGAGGTTTCAATTACTTTTCTCTACCACCTGGCTACGCATCAGAAACCACAAGCACTTGAACACAGGCAAAAGGAAGCTCCTAGGCTATTCCCTTCCCCTCCTCCTTCCTCTCCCCATCCCCCATTCACCTGTCTATCTCCCCAGGACCATATCTCAGCCCCTTGCCTTAATTGCAGTTAACCTTTGATCAAAGGCTATATCCAGATAAGCAGAAATGTCCCCAATCAAAACCATGCTATCATCTGCCTAGGCTACAGATCACGGAGCTTAGCGACACTGTCCCCTGGTTTACTGGTGGTTCCTGCTCATAAGAGGAGCAACTCTATTTCAATTTTGGTTCTTTCCCAAGGCCAGTAAGATGCCCTCCTTAGATACTACCAAAATTGAAATAGAAAGAGTTGCTCCTATTGAATGAATGCGACTTGTTGAGGCTTCATACACCAAGTGATTTGAAAACTGAACTGTTGATAATCAAGAAGCGTGTGCATCCTCAGGCAGGTTAAGCATTTACCGAGGAATTCGCTAACTGGGGAACCTAGACGTAGCTGTGGCTGTTGTGGAAGGCTGTGCACCTTGATGAAGATGACCGTGATTGTGGGTGGAAACTATTTGAGTTGTACCTCCATCCCCAAGCACCAAATCCAGAGGGAATAAAAAGAATCATTTGCCTAAATGACCATGGTTTGGGGGACAGAGTAAATGGCAGCCGTCTGGAGATGGGGATGGGGACTCAGGTGAAGGCACTGTAGAAGAAGTTCTGGAACAAAGCCTGATGTCACATTACTCCCAGACACCTCTGTAATTATCCACTTTCTTCTTCCTTTTTAATTTCTTTCAGAGGGGATATTAAATAATGGGGAATGCATGGTCGATGAGATGTCAGCTCTGCTCCTTCATGTGGGGGATGAGGCGTCAGCTTTGGTCCATAGGGTGCATGCAACTGTACCTACAGTTGGACCAGAGGGTGCTTCCTGATTTGTAGATGGAGTCCAGGAATGCTGCTCAACAATAGCAATGCATAGAGGCCTCTGCAGCTGAGATCCTGGCCCCTTTGAGTCCCAAATGTCAACTGGGCTGAAGTTGAGAAGCCTTCAAATGAAGTGTGTTCACTTGAAAACATGATAAGTGTGACCTAGCAAGAGTCATGCAATGAAGCGCTCTGGCAGATTGTAGGAAAATATTTCCCAGTAGAAGGTTCATCTCCTGCAAACTGACATCTCTCCCAGCCCCTCCTCCCTTCATGTATGCAAATTACTTGACTCTGCTCCTTTTTTTTTTTTTTTTAAACTTCATGTGGGTAACCACATTCAGTCCAATTTCAACACAGTTTACCCAGGAAATTTTTCCCAGACCCATCAAGAGAAGAATAAGAAATAGCATGTGCTCGTGCCCCCCCCCCTTTTTTTACAGTTAAAGTTGGTTGCAATGTAGAAGTTGATAGAACACTTTAGATTTCTCTTTTTTGGCTAAATTCTGTTTGATTTGGTTAATCTCAGTTGAAGAGAAGTTTAATACTGGGTCTTTTAAGAGAGATCATTCCTCTATTAATGAGATCCAGGCCTATTCAAGGAAGAAAAATGATTAAAAACTAAAATGTCCCCTTGCTGTTATTCAAATGAATGTCGGCAAAGGGGTGGTATTTTTGAAGCCTGCACCCTCTCTCTCTCTTCATTTTTTTTTAATCCATCCTAATTGACTTGGATCTGGTTCATCCTGGGTACGTTGTGTTTTCTTATTGTAATGGTCTTTTCCTGGCAAAATCATTTCCCTCACTAATGAGATCCATCCTCCTAGGATGGGGAGAGAATTTAAAACACACCCACTGTTCTTGCCCGTTCATTTGAATAGAACCAAAGGGCCAGCATCCTATCAGAGAGCTAGAGTCGAGCTCATTAACAAAGACTCGGTTTTACTCCAAAGAGCCCTTGGCATTGAGGCATAACCTAGATTTGAAAGTTGTAGGATGCTGAGCCCCTGCTCCTGATGCCACCTCCTGAGCTGTGAACTCCTGATACCTGAGGTCTTAGGAATGAGGCACTGGTCAGGGAGGGACAATCTGTGTCTTCTTTTACCAACCTGTGGCTCATCCTCTGCGAGTCGTTCTGCCTGGGATGTTTCTCCCCTTTGAGTGGTAGAGCCTTCACTGCATAGTGGCCATTTCAGACATGAGGGCCCTCTTACCCTTCTTTGCCTGGAGTCCTTGCCCAACTTTATCCTTACTTCCATTCTTCCTGGGGCTCAGCATCTAGATTTGACTTTCAGCTCCTTGTAGACTCTCTGCCCTCTGCCCTCAGATAAGCCCTGTGATAGACACTCTGACTATAGCCCCAGGTACCCAGCCACTTTGGATTGATCTCCCCACACTCTCATCTTTCAGATACACTTATAGATTAAGAGGAAGCAAGGGGCAAGAGTTAGTGGATGCTCTCCAAAATGTCCCATTTTGATTTCAAGCATGCCCTCCCGCCCCCAACAATATTGGGCCAGTGCCTTATGCTGGAGGAGAAGAGTCTCTTAAGGTTTCTCAAGGTGTTTTCTAAGTTCAGTGCTTATCCAGAGGGGCAAGCTTCTCTTCTTTGGGACTGTCTGTGGGGGAATGTTTGCAGTCACATATTTCCTTCATATGTGTAGGCTCACAGCCTCTGCTGCCGGCTCCTTAAGCTTAGGTCCCCTCTCTTGCCATGAGCCACAGTGTATCCAAGTGTCACTCTGTGGGAACTGGAGTTCAGAAAGCAGGTACAGGAAACAATGAGGCTTTAGCTATTGCTTCAGCCCCAGCTCTATTTCCCCTTTGTCTGTGACCCAAGAAGGTCACATCTTCTATAAGAATGCATGATAGTGACAGGTTCACTTCTGGCTTGAGGCTCCTGGGCTCCAGGAGTGTCACAGTTCTTGACAACGCTGCATATATCCTGTTTCTGGAATACTCTTTATACCTGCTTGGAATCCATAGGCTGAGAACCTAATCTCTATGTGAGACTGTCAGGAGTGTTTGGGGTGAAGGTGACAGAATCCTCATGGATGAAGTTAGTATTTTTATAAAAGAGGCTTCCAAGACCCTCCGTCCTGCTTGCATGTGCGGAGGTTGTGAGAAGGACCATCCAGAGGAAGAAAATGAGGTCTTACCAGATGCTACAATCTTCTTTATCTCAGATGCCCCAGTTCCTAGATCTGGGCTAGATAATTTTCTGTTCTGCATAAGGAGAGCGTAGCTCATCTATGAATCCGCAGAGACTCAATGTGAACATCCATGTGGATGGGAATGAGCCGTGACCAACCTCAGCAGGCATCCATGAGTGATAACTGCTCTACACCATGTCTCCTTACCCACCACCTCAGAGAGATGGCCACAGCTGGATAATTCTATTGTTGGTGACAAAAGTCACAGAGACAAGGAACATTCCTAATTGAGCTACCAGTGAGGGAGATCAGTGGGATGCCCTCCTCTCTTTTGAGTGGCCAGTTACACCCACAGGATACCTGGGCTATGCTTGGCTTGCATTTTGTAAGTAGCTCAGCGAATCCAGTTGTGTGCATATAAGTTTAATGCATGTATTTGGAGGAAAAACATTAAGTGAGAATCTGTGCCCACATTCCTGGCATTACAGATTTCAGTTTTCCTTTCTCTTCAGCTCTTAATTGCTGCCAGGATTAAAAAAAAATGAATGCGAATACTAGTTGTAGTTATAAGCAGCATGAGAGACAACCCATGACCCTCCAGAACATATGTGATTGTGTGAGAGAGAAACAGAGAGATAGAGAGACAGAAAGACACACACACAGAGTCACAGAGACAGAGACATAGAGAGGGAGAGAGAGACAGAGAGAGAGAGAGAGAAAGAGAGAGAGAGAGAGAGAGAGAGAGAGACAGAGAGAGACAGAGAGAGACAGAGAGAGACAGAGAGAGACAGAGAGAGACAGAGAGAGGGGGGAAGAGGGAAAGAGGGAGAGAGGGGGTCTCCAGGCATCCATCTATGTAGCTTGTTCTTCTTAAAGCATGCTGTGCATTTTGCCCTTCTTCTTAGTCTGTTTTGTGTGATTACAGAAAAGAATCTGAGGTTGAGGAATTTGTAAATAATAGAAATTCATTTCTCACACTTCTGAATGTTGAAGCACAAGGCTAGGGGTGAGCACGTTCTTGTTCTGGTATAGATGGTTCTCTGCTTCCAATAGCAGCTTGTGTCTGGGTCTCTGGAGGGGAGACACTGGGTCCTCACGTGGTAGAATGAGAATGAAGCAACCTTAGGAAGGATGTCAAACCTAGTCATGAGGGGAAGACCCGTCAAGACCGACTAATCTTTCATAAATCCTGCCTCATGATCTGAGACCTCAGACCGTAAGTGTCAGCCTCTGCAGTCTGCAGAAGACCTCCTACTCTAAGTCTTTCATGTGTCAACTTCTGCTCATATCTCAGATGCCAGAGGAGCATTAGCTTTAGAAAGTTCTTTCCTGGATCCCATGGCACCCAGTGTCCCTATGTAACATCAAAATCAAACAAATCCGAGAAGGAAAACCAGAGTGATTTAAATGACTCAGATTTCACTTCAATGCATGTATAACATGTCTGTTACTATTTATTAATACCTGCCCCACCCAGACATGGAATCCTTCCCCTTAGTACAGGGTGTGCTGAGTAACTTACTTCTTGTGCTCTATGAGCAGTATAAAGAAGGATTCATTTTGATAACTACAGAAGCCCACATATATCAATGTAAAAGCCATATACACAGGTACTGTTAGTGACCACTTGATATGAGGTCCTGGCCTCCACTATCAATTGGTCCAGTCACTACTGATGGAGATCCTGGAAATGACTCCAGCCTCAGTCATTGGAGACACCCTGAGCAAAGGAGCACCTAGGATATCTCCATAGGTTCAGGCCAATGGGTGATAAGAAGAATGATAATCATTAGGACACATAGTTGCTATTTACAATCCTGAAGTTTGGGGAGTTACTGTTTCAGTTATAAATAATCAGCATGCTTAATATCAATAATAATAAAATAGGTAGAAGACATGAGATGTTTTTCAATCATTCCTACTGAAATCCAACTCCACATTCTTCCCAACATATTTGTCTTCACATATGTGGTTTATTTCTTTAAAATTTTATATTAATAATAACTTTCATTTCTATTAAATGTTAATATTTTATTTTTATTATTTTATAGGTGTTTTACATTTATAAGGTCATGGCTTAGGGATTCCTGCACGCCCCATTCTCAGACTTTCCTAGTTGATGCATAATTACTAAATAAGACACAAGCTGTGTTCAAATTCCCTTGATATCTACTGCAGAGTTTCTATGCCAGAATCTAGCTTGGCAACCACATACATTAGGTGACCCGGCTTACCAGAGTTCCCTTGTCTCTGATAGCTGCTGGTACTTCTGGTTCTGGATGACGCTGGCAGTTTGGATATTGCTTGGAAATTTGTAGGATGTTCCTCAGCAGGGATGAATGGTTTGAAAAGGAGATCAGAAAGGCAAATGTGTTCTTTTATGTTGGAGAGGTGAGGGTCTGACACAGCTCCTCACTCTTGCTGTGGACTTGAGCTAACTGGTGTTGGCTAAGAGAGTGCCCATTAGCTTTTCCCTTCAGGTTGCTCTCCTCCCCTGCCCCTCTGCACACTGTGCTCTGGGCAAGCCTCTCCAAGAGGTGTGGGAGCTGTGCTCTCCTTGCTTATGGGTAGAATATTTACATAAATTATTTGAACTTTGCCAACTTTGGAAATTAATTAGTGCCTTCTCCATCATTCAGCTTTTTATGTCTTGTGATCCAATGCTACTGAATTTAATTTATAACTCACATACTCCAGGTTTGGCTCCTCTGGAAAACTTTCAGGTGGTCTCAAGCCTCTTTCCTATTCCTCCATCACCCTGTGATTTTTGGTAAACCATATTTTCTGATTCTGAAGTATTCGGGGATTGTGTTGTGTATTACCCATGCATGGTCTGTTATTCCAAGGACTGGGAAACGTTAAATACAATTTTGCACAGCTCTATCACTACCTCAATTGCTCAATTATTAAAAGAAATATAACATCCTAATTATCTTCAGAAATGCATAATTCATTTGTTGACAAGTGATTAAGACCATTAACCAACTGACATATATTCTGTGAAACACAACATAACAAATCTTACCTTAAACAATGATGAGGTGAAATCTTGACAGAGCATGTTGTACTTATCCCAAGAATGGGATTGGATTTTGGTATCAGGACATTGGTTTTACTTATAGATCTAAGGGGCACATGTAAAATGGTTATATCTGTAGATACTGAAAGGAAGTCAAGAGAGAGAGAGAGAGAACATGCATCTTATTAAAAGCACTAACAAACTTAATAATTAGAAGACTAAGAATCTAATAAAATTGTACAAAAACAAAAACAAAAAACAACCAAACATCAACAAGAACCTTGTAACTGGAGAGGCGGCTCAGTCATTAAGAGTACTCGCTGCTCTTGCAGAAGACCCAGGTTTGGTTCTAAGCACCCATACAGTAGCTCACAACCATCTGTAGTTCCAGTACTAGGGATCTGACGCAGTTTTTGACCTCTGTGGACACCAAACACGCATACGGTGTATTTACATACATACATGCAGGCAACCACACAAAAGATAAAATAAATAAAAACAAATTTTAAATGTACAAAACATTGAGTAAACACTTCACCATTGAGGCTGCACACAAAACAGATGCATATGTGGAGGAATAGCAGCACTATACACCATTGGGAAATACAAAGTCGAGGTTTAAAACTCAACAGGGTGAAGCTGAAGACTGAATACCATGTGGTGGCAAGGATGGCGAGAGCCAGATGCTCTTATTCATTGCTGATGGGAGTGTAGAATAGTGTAAGCATGTTGAAACATGACTCAGCGACTTTGTAACATATCCATCCTACACCGGCCTCATAGCCTTGTCCTTGCTCTCACTCGGATTTATCTAGAAGGGGAAACATGCTGACACCAAGACATGTGCAAAAGCTGCCTGAGTTGTTCCATTGTAATAATTCCAAACTGGACAAGGCTCTGCTGTCTATTGATAGGTGGAAAAGACAGGAAGGTGGAGCAAAAGAGGGTTGCTAGAGGGCCAACCAGAATTTAGGATGTATAAAGTAATTCTTATGGAAACCAGAAGCACTGTCAGCTAACTAGGAGTAAGAAGGAGAGGTGGATGGATAAATGTGTTGTGATGTGTCTGTCACATAGACTCCTTGCCAAAAGAGGAATAGATGCAGATGTCTGTCTTTATCTATAAGATAGATGAACTTCCTTAGATATGGATAAAGGCATAAATAAACATTTAGAGGAGGAAGAACAGCTTGTGATTACAGATACACTACAAGTAAATGCATGTACTTTCCCACCCTTAAACCAGCATCCATTTCAGTGCAGGCATGCAAGGACCATGTACCTAAGGTCTGGAGTAAGACAAAAGTATGTTGCCAAGGTTGTTGTGAAATGAATAGCCAGAAAAATTGGAAGCATCGGTTCCCACCATCAATATTAACTATGTCAGGAAGTGAAATGTCTGGGAATAAAGTTATTAACAAAAAAGGAAACCCTCTAAATAGAAGCTATTAATACCCTAGTAAGAGATGCAAAGAAATAATGAAACAGGCTCCAATGTTGAGCTCTTGAGGGCACATCTTACAAGCATGTGGGAATGCACATGGAGAATCCAAGTCTCCAGTCAGAAGCTAGGAAAGCAGATAAAACCCAGGTACTCTCCAGATTTGTACACTTGCTCTATTGAAGGTGATGCCTTTGGCCACTCACAAGTGTTATTGTCATATATCTGATGTCTTGCCATTTCTTGGTCTTCTGTGGGTAGTAAGAGCTTTGGTTACTGACTCCTCGTGAGAATTCTGTGTTAAGATAATAGCAGACAGCATAGCCTCTATCGGTGGAGAAACATCACATTCTGTTTCCAAGTTCATGTCTGGTTCTACCAATCAACTAGCAAATGAATGCCACTCACCCAAGCTTCAGGTATCAGAATGCTAGAGAGTAAAGTAATGGATACTCCTGAGTGGTCTAAAGGATTTTTCTGGGCTCAGAACTTTCAGCATGGCCATAGGCCACCCCCAGACACCATACACTCTTGTCCCAGGAGACAGACCCTTGGAGAGCAGTTGAGAAGGGCTTGGAGAACAGTTGAGAAGGGCTTGTCAGAAAGAGCACAAGGCATAGCATCACTTCAACCTGGACTTGTTATTCTTGGCCAAGGTCTTTGTTGCTTTCCTTCTTCCCAATGTCATGAAGGAGAGTGAAGGGGTGTGTCCAGGCTCATTAATTTACCCTAGACTGAGTCATTGACTCTCATCTGATCTCACTTCCCATTGTCTGCTATGTGTATTTTACTGACACATGGCATTTTGCCATATCATACTGTAATGTATTTAAATATCTCTGTGCATGTCTCTCACTATGGTCTGTGGAATCCATTTTCAAGACTTTCCTTTAGGACATCTGCTACTCCAACACACCAGGCAGGCAAAAGATAGAGTGTCCCTTCTAAACCCATGCTTAGCATTCTGTCAAACTCCTTGCCTAGGAGTTGACAATGTTCTTAACTGATTTTTATTTTATTTCTTACCTCACTTTCATTTCACCTTGATCCATCTCTTCCTCTTTGACTCAATAGGGCAGATTTCCTCCTGTATATTAAATTCGTAGGATAATAATGTTTGTTTGTTCTCCAACTAGCATGATTTCTCCTCTTGGTAAACAGGAAATGACAGAATATGGAGTCTACTTCTCCCCCTGAGAGATTCCTTTCAACTTAGAGTCGGGAACCAATTGGTATTACTCATTTAGTGGACATAAATTACAGATCATGTTTCTGAGATATTGATAAAAATAGTGATTAGCAATTGCTTGCTTAATAGAGAAGAAAAGGTCTGCCTGGGGTCTAATGGGAGCTGACAGGGTTGTTTTATTAGTATTCATAATTGATTCTTGATTTAAGTGGCAGCCATCTTAGTTTAAAAGATGGCCCCTAACAGGAATGGACAACCGGTAATAAGGATCCTGCAATTAACATGGCTGAGCCTTTCGTGTATAAATCTGCCTTGGATCTGGACATTTATTTTTCAAAATACAATATTGATCTGGGAAGATCTACTTCAGATAGCCTGAAAATGAGGGAAGCAGCACTCTCCAGTGCCTTCCTTTCCACTCCATCTTTTCTTTGATGGTTTTTCCAGCCTTGGTCACCTTGTTGCCTTCTGTATATTGTTCACACACACACACACACACACCAGGACCAAGAGGCTCCTTTAAAGCACATAACTCCAGCACACTCTATTGTAAAGGAGGTTTCATGTGAGTAGCTAAAGACTTGAATTTTAGCCTCTGAACCAATCCCAAAGCCAATAGTTATTTATTAATCTTGTGCGTGGTACTTGTGATATGTCAGGTGAATGCTTTGTGAACGTTGGGCTAAATTAATCCCCCAAACACTGAGTGGTCTGAACACTTTTGCTGACCTCACTGTGGATTGTATAGCAGAAGCTCAGAGAGGCCAGGTATGTTTGGAAGGGACCACAAGCATGGAGCCAACACAGTGAGCTTCATTCCCAGCAAGACTTTCTTATCACTTCTGAATTTAGCAACTTGTATCTGCACAAGGATTTCCCATGGACTTCACTGTCTATTTCTCTTTGAAAATGAACAACACACGTTGGTGTGGGGCTCTTGCTGATTGGATATGAACTGTCAAAAAGTATTAACTGTGTGGTTTGAATACACTGACAGTCATTCAATCTAATGTCTATATTAACATTTCCAAAATATAACTTTTCTGTTTTCTTCTTTTCCTTTCTTTCCCTCTTTCTTTCTTTCTTTCTTTCTTTCTTTCTTTCTTTCTTTCTTTCTTTCTTTCTTTCTTTCTCTCTTTCTTTCTCTCTTTCTTTTTATTCTTTGTTCTGATATAGGGTCTCTCTTTGTAGCCCTGGATAGCCTGAAACTCTCTATGTAGACGAGGCTGGTTTTGAATTCTCCAAGATCCACTTGCCTTTGCCTCCTGAGTGCTGGGATTAAAGATCTATGCTACCATACCCAGCTGTATTTGCTCTTTCTTATTTATTGATTCTAAAGTGAGCATATATTTATGCTATAAATCAAGCACAAAGAAAAGTAGGAAGCAAATTCATTTGACAATCTATAATCTAAATGTAAATGCTTAACACTTTAAAATATTTTAGTAGTATTGTTCAATTATATTTGTTCCGATAAAAATAATACTATGTTTTTAAATACGGCTCTATAACCTGTTGGATTTGTCAGTGCTGAGTTACTGAAATATCCAATGCTATCAGAGAATTCAGGTTGCCATTTTGTTGGCTGCATCTCTGTCCATTGGATAGATATGCCACAATTTATTTAACAAAAATAGTCTACTTGAATATTTATTTACACCATCCTCTTAGTCTAAGTCAGGGATGTAATCCCAAGACTTCATATTTTATAAGCCTGTGTTATATGGGCAGCTCCTGAGAAAGCTTCACTGTGAATACCCTTGTAAGTTCCTCAGGAGCAAAGAAGAAAGGCAGATACTCCACTTTTGCCTTCTGAGGAAAAGTTGATTAAATTACATCTGAAGATTGATTGCCCAGAAGGTTGGCTTCTGGGCTCTGAAGGGGAAGGGATGAGTATGGAGAACAGGCAGAAGCAAGATGCTATCAGTGGCCGGGCAGTGGTGGTGCACAACTTTAATCCCAGCATTTGGGAGGCAGAGGCTGGCAGATTTCAGAGTTCAAGGCCAACCTGGCCTACAGAGTGAGTTCCAGGACAGCCAGGGCTACACAGAGAAACCCTGTCTCGGAAAACCTTTAAAAAAAAAAAAAAAAAAAAGATGCTGTCAGTAGTCCCCAGTCCCTTTCTGGGCTGTTTTCAGCTCCCTGGTTTTGCACTTGTCCCTTGCTAGCCCTCAGTGGAGTCTGCAGGTCCCATTCATTCTAAACCCAGAAGGAAATGTCTTATAGCTGTCAGCTAACAGAACTTCCAGAGTGAGCTTCCTTGAGGGAACACGCAATGATTGTGGTTGCTGTCCACACAAGCAAATATCCTGCTCAGAAATGTAAATAAAATGCTAGGTGGTTATTATGCCAGACTGAGTGTCTTTATTAAAGGATCCTTGCAACACAGTCTTCTAATGAAATTGGGTCACTCACAGACCTTTCATATGTCAAGAGAGAGCCAGGTGAGGAATTGGGGCAGACAGATTTTTTTTCAGTAGAGAGTAAAGTGGAAGTTTCCCTATTTTTAATGCATTTAAAATGTGTCTTCTGTGTCTATGTATCACTTTCATTTTATCTTTGTGTTTTGCATTTTGCATATGTGTGGAAAGCAAGAGAGGAGGAAAGAGATCCTTACTTAAAACACATCAATATTAGAGATGTTAATGCCGCATTGTCTAAGATACCTCAACTGTATGGAAGTCCACTGAGATGTAAGACTGGGCCTGGGATTAATGGGGTTAGATTAATTAACTATATGGTGTTCCTTAATGGTAAGCTTTTAAACAATAAATCAATTTTTTAGAAGCTAAAAATTAAACCATTACCAGAACGCCCAAATTAGGGGGTAGAGCGCTGTGGACACTTTCCTTCTAATCAAGTAAAAGTTCCAAACCAGTCACCTATTAAGACAGCAGTACTCATCTCCCATGAGCACGATGCCTTGGGTACACAGAGTTTCTCCAGACTCCCCTGAAGTCAGACCTTGGGATGTCTGACTAGAAGGTAATGGACTCAAACAGCTGCCAAAAAGGACTCACTGTTGTGTGAGTCCCAGGGAGAGGCCACACAGCAAAGGAAGGGGTTTAGAAGAAGGCCCCACCATAGGCCCTTAGAAGTCATCTGTGTTACCCAGTAGCTTCTTGGCCAAAAGGAAACATTTATCAGGGCTGCCATGAAGAGACCTCACGAACCCAACCAATACACTGGGTGTGTTTCTATACCAATTTGAACAGGTGTGGTAAGATATGAAATATCAATACTGACACACATAAAAGAGGAGATTTGAACCCTAGTAGCCTTTTTTTAAAAGATTTATTTTATTTATTTAATGTGTATGAGTACACTGTAGCTGTACAGATGGCCATGAGCCATCATATGTGGGGCTGCTGGTAATTGAACTCAGGACCTCTGCCAGCCCCACTCACTCCAGCCCTGCTCGTCTGGCCCAGCTCACTCCAGTGTAATTCACTGTAGCTGTCTTCAGACGCACCAGAAGAGGGCGTCAGATCTCATTACAGGTGGTTGTGAGCCACCATGTGGTTGCTGGGAATCCGAACTTAGGACCTTTGGAAGAGCAGTCAGTGCTCTTACCCACTGAGTCATCTCACCAGCCCCCAGTAGACTTTTTTGTGTTGAGCTTAAATCTAATGGTGGGATAGTGTAAGCATGCTTTAACAAAAGTGTGTTTTGGACGTTATCTTTTGCAAAAAAATAGATATAAATAAAAATGTAAACACACACCAAGACACTGTGGTGGGTGGTCTTGATTATCCATTTATTGGACATGGACTCAACTAAGAGACAAGATACTGGGTAGATCTGTGAGGTCATCCAGGAAGAGTTAGAGGAGGGGTGAAGTCCTCCTACAGAGTAGAGGGCAACTTCTCATGGCAGCCAAGATTTGAGCATGTCCAAGGGAAAGTGATGCTTTTAGCCTGCTGCCCTTTTAACCCTGTTGATGAGAGCATCTGCTCTGTTGCTGTTGGTCTTTCAAGTAAGGATTCCAACCTCTTTGTCCCTCATCTATGGGCTCAGAACCATCTTTGCAGGCATCTCCCTAGCTTTCACCACCAACTTGGGACTACTAGGTCAATAGTCTCAAGGACTGAGCAGTTCCAGGTTCTCAGCTTTGCCAACACGGAGGCAGCCATTGCTGGATGCTGTCCTGCAAATCACTCTGATAGACACTGTTTTATTACGTATTCACCTTTGTGGTTCTGTCCCTCCGAGGGCACTAATACAGATTCTCACATACACAAGTACCTGGCTATGTACATATCTATATGGAGATAGTCAGGTGTCTAAATAGAATAGACGAAATGTACACACACATTTACTGCTCTGTCAGTCAAATCGGCCCGGTGTGAACCTATAACAAGGAACAAAGGTCATACAAGATCATGTGAGCAACAGGATGCATTTATTAACCAATATACCTGTTAAGCCAACACCTTAAACTTCATGTGATAAAAACACTTAATGATTATCATTTTCAGAAGTAACCATGTTCCTTGTTATGACTGCAGCTTATTGTCTGGGACTGTCATTGGAATGCCTGTATATTCAATCCTCCCAAGATCAAATATGCAGGGTTGAGGGTGTGGAGTCCTTGTTAGTGAATTCTGTTTAAATGTGAGAGATCAAAACTAGACAGCCATTCCCTGCTTCTTTCCTGAAAACTGAGAAAACGAGAGTTGAAATAATGTTGAAAGTCAGTAAAAGGTGAAGAAGGGTAAGAGCAGAGTCTTGTGGAAGGTGGGACACCACAGGAACAGGGGCTACTGTGGAGGGAGGCCTCAGGGATCCTGGGCCATCACCGAAGGCAAGGGTAAGGCAGAAGAGACAGCAAATACAGTATATAATTTCAGCAAAAGCAGAGAAGCCAAGAAATGGGATGGAGCCTGTTCTCTGAGGACCAGAGTATGAAGAAGGTCTGAAAGTGGGCTGAGGTGCCCAGTGACAATGACAGAGTCCTGATCCTGTTGCCAGTCACTCTCAGAGAGGACCAGCTTATTGCCAGCCACAGTGGAGACAGAGGAGGTTAGGACCAACATCTATTTCATGTATGAGAGTACGAGGTATAATAGGGAAAGAAATATGGGTTGATTTATTATGAATTAACCAACTTGCTCAACAAAAGTCTGCCAGGTAACTGTAAGCACAAGATACTAAGTATCTCAATGTTAAGCCTGTTTGTTTTTGACATTATAGAAGGACACCAGCTGCTGAGCGAAACTTCCTTCAGCTACACTACCTTAAAAATGTGGGAATCAGAACAGTGTGTAGACTCAGGGTGTGAAAGGAGGAGAGAAAAGACGAAAAAGCATTTTAAGAAATGGCAGAACAATCAGCCCAACTACAGCCACACAATCAATACCAACTAGGTCTCTCTCTCTCTCTCTCTCTCTCTCTCTCTCTCTCTCTCTCTCTCTCTCTCTCTCTCTCTTCCTTCCTTCTTTCTTCTTTCTTTTTATTTTAAGCATAACATTTGCTTATTTGACGCTCACTGTCTCTATGTGTACATATGCACGCACGTGCGTGTTCGTGTGGTCACCTGCTTGCTCATTTTTTTTTTTTTTAGTTTTTTGATCTATTTATTTTTATTTATCCCATGTGCTGGTATCTGAGGAGACCAAATGACATTGGATGCCCTAGAACTTGAATTTTGGGAATTTTTGAGCTCCCTGATGTGGGTGTCCTAACAGCTGTGGGTGCTATGAGGTGCCATCCTAGGTGCCATGAGGAAGCCACAGGGAGCAAGCTAGTCAGCAGCACTCCTCTACGACCATGCTTTCAGGTTCTTGCACTGCTCAAGCCCCTCCCCTGACTTCCCCTGTGTTGGACCGCTGCTTGAAGAATAAGATAAAAGTATCCTTCACTCCACATGTTGCTTTTGGTCATTGTCTTTCCCACAGCCATAGAAACCTGACTAAGAAAGTTGCCATTGATATGATTGAAAAACTCATAACCTTATCAAATTCCCTCCTTCTGGAGCTATTGGTATAGTGCTCCGCTGCGTGACCCTAAGCCCATGCATATATAGGTAGCTTTAATTCAAACCTGTGGACACAATGACACAAACAAAAAGGAAAAAAGGGGGATGCAAGGATGAGAGAGAGAAGTGTTGGGGAGATGATGGGAAGAGTTGGTATGTGTGAGAGCCAGATATGGCCAAATATATTGTATATAGGTATGATATTTCTAATAATAATAATAATAATAATAATAATAATAATATTTATTCAAAACATTCCATTTTCCTATAGGAAATGGAGACTCAGTGAGATTCTGTGTATGTTTTGTTTAATATCATTTAAATTTCTACGTGAAATTTAGGAGGAATGTGGGCATTATTTTTGAAGACTTCCAATGTTAGCCTGTAAACATGGCTACTGCTTAGAGTCGACAGTGATTGTGGATGTTGATGAGCTGTGCTAAGGTCATCACGTACTGGACTCTCAAAAGCCCCCGTGTATAGGGACCACGAGTCTTTGTTTCTAGAACTTCATTGGCTTTGGATGCAGGTCACAGGTTGAAAGGATTTCAGCAACTTTCCCGGTGCCAACAATTTAAGCAAAGGTGGAGAAAAAGGAGAAGTTAGCTGTTGAGAGCATTGCTATAGACCTGTTAACCAGAGCATGAGTGCACACACACACACACACACACACACACACACACACACACACACACTGTGCTGGCGTGATGTCTCAGCGCACTCACATGCAATGCAGACGCAGATGCTTTCCAGCACAGCTCCTGGCCAGGGATGCTCCTCCCACCTTCCTGCCTTAGCCTTGGCCATCGAGATGTTCTCTGCTTTAGCTTCGTCAGAGCGTAGGTCTTCTGAATGCTCATTCTGCCCACACCCTGGAGGAAGCAATGCTACCCTTGAGAAGCCAACAAAGCTCTGAACAGAGAGGTCTTACAGCTCCCCCCACCCCCACCTCGAAGCTTATTACCATGGATGCAATGAGGTCTCATGACATCCCCAACCATTTGGGTTCTGAGAGGGCTGGATGGTTGAACATGGGGAGGTTCCCAGGGATGGGATGCCAGGAGGGAGTTAGGGGACTTCATGCTCCTCCTCCAACCTGCCTGTGTCTCTCTCCCATGTGTTCTCTGAGACGATAAAGCAGGAAGTGTAAGGAAGTACTAACTGAGTGATTCAAGTAAGTTAATTCAGCCCTAGGACAGGACTGAGGAACTGTAATTTACAACCTGTCAACCAGAAAAACAAGTAAAATGACCTCAAGCCAGCTCTCAGGTCTTGTGTGTGGGCTGTCTGCCTGTGTGATCAGATGCTGTTGGCCACCATCTGAAGCAATGACAGGAACCTAGAAAGTTCCTTTAAGACATAACTCTCCACCTCCTTGTTTTTCCTATTCCAGGGAGGGGACTGGATGCTCAGTGGTTAAGAGCACTGATGGCTCTTCTGGAGAACTGGAGTTCAGTTTCTAAGCATCAAGGGCCAGCTGATCTGACTGAGGTCCGCTAGCCATTGCCGGTTCTTGCATTCATGAGCACCCACTCACATGCACACAGTTCCACCTACACATAAGTAAAAATAATAAGAACAAGTGACTAAAAATTATTGCAGAACAGTGTGTAGAGACAGCTCACTGCAAAGAAAGCTTCCAGAGGAACTGACTTCTGACCTCCAAAGGCAGCAGCCATGCAAGCGGTGCTCAGGCATCCAAGTGGGCAAACACCGACACAATAAATAAGTAAATACAGATAAATGCACAATAAACAAACAATGTCCAGGGAGTCCAGATTCAATATGAACAATAACAGCAACAGCAACAATAATAGGCATCTAATCACATTTGATCATGATCGCATCATGCTTTGCAGTTGCGATGTGACAGGGAGGCATGCTGATGAGACCCTGCAATGTACTTGTACTGCATGACTGCTTCTGCGCATGCGGGACTCACCTCTGTCCCAATGTCCCTTGGATTTTTCTCTTGCATCTTGTCAGTGGAACAAAAATATTTCTTGCAAGAAATCTTGACCTCTACTCATGGGTTTTAATGACATAAAGGATGCATTTAGGACTGGGAGGTGGCCTGAATTGTAAAGTCTTGTCTCACAAATGTGAGGGCCTCGGCTTGGATCCCCAGAACCCAGGAAAAGCTGGGTGTGGTGGGCAGACACACGTGATCCCACCTGAATCCCAGAGATCCTCCAATGGTGAGTTGAAGATTGACCGATTCCTGAAGCTGCTCAATGAGTTCCAGGCCAATAGGAGACGCTGTTTCAAACAAAGGCTGAATATGCCGGAGGAAGGAAACCCAAGGCTGCCCTCTAACCTTCTCATGTGTGCACATCTGTCCACACCCTTTTGAACCTGTACACACATTCAAACTCATTTAAAATCAGATCCTATTTTAACACTTTTCACTAATGTTTTCATTTTTAAAAAATTATTTTTGTCTGTAAATGTTTTGGTTGCATGCATGTCTGTGTACCACATAGTGTCACCTTAGGGCCTGTGGTTAATAGAGAATAGAGTCATCTCTCCTGGAACTGTACTTACCGATGGTTGTTACTGCCACATGGATGCTGGTAAGGGAACTCTGGTCTGGAAGAGCAGCCATTGCTCATGACTACTGAACTGTCTCTCCAGCCCCTCACCTATGCTTTCGGGTGTTCTTCCGTGTGAAGTCTGACTTGGCCTTACTGGGTGGCACTGGGCGGTCTCCCCCACTTGTGCCTGCACCTTGCATTTTACCAGTGGAGGCCCTTGGTTTTCTCCTTGAATTTTCCATCACAAACAATGCTATATTGAAGGTGTTTGCCCTCCTGAAAGACAACATGAATCCCTCTCTCTCTCTCTCTCTCTCTCTCTCTCTCTCTCTCTCTCTCTTTCTCTCTCTCTCTCTGAGACAAGGTTTCTCTGTGTAGCCCTAGCTGTCCTGGAACTCACTCTGTAGACCAGGCTGACCTCGAACTCGGAAATCTGCCTGCCTCTGCCTCCCAAGAGCTGGGATTAAAGGCGTGCACCACCACTGCTGGGCTCCTATGTCTCTTTTTAATACTTACTTTTCCCAACTCCACTTAGTACACAGGGGATTAAAAGTCAGAGAGAGTCACACTAGAGGCAAAAATACTCTTAGCAAGAAGGCAAGCACAGCTTCAGACCAGCTCTCCCTGACTCGGGAGATGATGATTCCTGCTTGCTAAGCTTCCCAATGAGACACAATTACTCAAGTTGCTGATTCTCTGTTGAACAGATCTGTTTATTAATGATGGGCTCATAGTAGTTTCTTACC
This sequence comes from Montemys delectorum, assembly GCA_019843815.1. Classification (NCBI taxonomy): domain Eukaryota; kingdom Metazoa; phylum Chordata; class Mammalia; order Rodentia; family Muridae; genus Montemys; species Montemys delectorum. Next base: position 20,614 of record JADRCD010192876.1, on the reverse strand, counting down.
TATTAAGCATGTGACATATGCATTTTACACAAAATAATGGCATAGTAACTCATTAAGTCTCATCTGGGCCAGGAGAAGGTGGGGGAGGGGCAAGGGGGTATATGGAGATATATATTGTACAGCTGACCGTGAGATTAAAATCCAAGGTCAAGAATGAATGAAAACACCTATTCCCCTATGGGGATTGTGATGAATGTTGGATGGTGAAGAAGAACCATTGCCTGTGACTGACAGTTCATTCATGTTTACAGGGCAGGCCATTGAGTAGCTTTCAGTGGACACCTGAGGCTAACCCCCTATCCCTTCACCTCTCTGACAACAGGGAGAATGTCCTCCCTGGACAGTATCCTCCACCTGAATCTTCCCATACAAACCCAGTGAGACATCATGACTGTGCATTCTTTTAAGTGACGCTGCCCAAGAACACGAGACGTTCACAGAATCCATGGCTGCACTCAACCAATTAGCTGTGCAAACACGTTCCTGAAGACAGATTCCTGAAGAGCCCACACGGTGTTCAAGCACCCTCAAGCATTACTGAGCACCCTTTGCCAGACAAACACACTGGACTAATTATAGCCACTCTTATCTAGACGTTAATCTCCATCCTCTAAGGGCCACTGCTAAACTGTGCGCTGGCCTGCTTCTGGGTAACGCCTGCCCTTGAAGGAAGCAAAATTGGATTCCTTTAAAAAATATTTTCTAGATCTAATTTCTCACCATTCAGTCAGAAGACCCTCCAGATAATTAGTGTGAATTAGTGAGGGTTTTGTGGTCATAGCACTTCAATGTCTTACTCACGTTGCCCAGAACTTAAAACCGACGGAATGGAAGCTCGGCGGTGGTTCCCTAAATGGTACATGACTTAGGGATTTTTTTGGAAGAACTTAAATTGTGGCCTTCAGTGAGGTTTCATTTACAAGTAAGTAGAACACAGGGTGGGGGAGAGCTATTCAGCAGGGAACATACCAAGGTGTAGTTGGCATTCCCATGGTTTCTCAGGCAGGCCTGCCAACCAGTGATCCCCTCTTGTCTTGCCCTCAGCCAACAAAGCCAATCAGAGTCAAACCTGGGGTCCTGCAGAGAACTCTCCGCCTGTGGAATCAGGCCATCATGAGCTCAGCCCGTCATCATGCTCCTCATCTTGAGTCCTGGAACTTAAACTTGGGTCCAGGCCTGCGTACTCTCCACTTTCCATCCAGCATTTGGCCTCTCTCCCACTAACTCCTTGCTGTTTTTCCTGGCACTGGGGACTGGCTCACTGGGGGAAACCTCGGAGCTCTGCTGTTTTAGTTAGGTATCCTTTGTCTTGCTCTGCCAGGGACAATTTAATCCTAACTTGGCTCCTTGGGTAAGTAAGGTCCATCTGGAGATAGGTCATCCTTGTTCAACAAGGTGAGTTCTTTGGAAAGCATTCAAATCTCATGTCTTTATGTCTGCTGGGACTTCATGCCTCAAGACAGCAGAATAGGTTCTATTTCAGTTCCAGAGGCAGAATCAGAAGTTAGGATGTGACCCTTCCCCACCAGCACCCCCGTAAGTTGTGCCCCCCTCCTCAAAGAATCTAGGGGAGGATTGATAACTTCTTTCCTTTTTATGGTCTCTCAGATCCTTGGTGTTTCTTGGCTCTGGCCTCTCTATTCCCCTCATTCCTTTCTCCTCTTAGAAAGAAACTGAGGGCCCAGCATGGGCTCACTTTAGACTTGGCCAAACATTTGTACAGAGATGCTATTGCATAATCAAATCATATTGTAAGGGTCTGGATGGGCATGAATTTTAGACATATTCTTGTCAATTTAAAGCAAGTAGAAAACAAAATCTGTATCAGATTGGGTTTTTCATTAGAGAGGGAGGGGAGGGGGATGTGTGTGTCTGCATAGGGTGAAAATGGATGAATGATTTTATTTATCTGTTGCTCAAGTACCATGCATCCACATAATCAATGGAAATTATATATATACAATAGAGAGAATGAAACAAACCCGAGACCCATCTTTCAAGACACTTACTATTCAAAACAAGTTGTAAAATGAAAACTACTAAGAATTTTTCAAAGAAAAGTAACAATGGCCAGTGAAGTGGCTTTGTGGGTCCAGGCACTTGCTACCAAGCCTGACAAGCTGAGTTTGATATCCCGGACCTACAAGGTAGAAGGAGATAACAGACTCCCTGAAGATATCCTCTGACCTCCACAAGGCTGGATGGCAATGTGTGCACTGACTTAAATAAATGTTAAGTGTAAAAATTTTTAAAGTAAAATCACTAGAAAGTTGGTGATGAAGCTCAGTGGCAGAGCACTTGCCTAACATGGTATCTATCCCTGGCCTCATGATGGTGGGAGGGGAGAGGGGGGATGAGGAGGGGGAGGGGAGGTAAAGAGAGAGGAGCCACAAGTCAGATGAAGAAAGACACTACATCCAGAAAAATGAATCTTATATGACTTTGTGGAAGACACAGTGTCTGTATAGAACCTTGAGATTTATATTCATGTGAAGGGGGCTAATAGGAAATAATCCTAGGTCCAGTGTCTATACAGTAGGGTTAAGAATACCTCACTCTTTGAATATTTCAATCAAGTTGTATTTCTTAAGGAACTTGTATGAAGTCTGGTGTTTCTGCTTCCCTTGGTCAGCACTGTAGAACATGTCCTAGCTATAGATTATGAAATATGACATGTCTCCTGTCATAATTTCCTAGGATTGAATCACCAACAGAATATTTCCATGTGCACAATAAAACCCAGAGCAAAGTTCATGGCTGAGAGTAGCTCAGGCTCCAAGGACCTCCATTACTCTCATCAGTTAAAACGATGGCACCACATGATGGTCAGTAAGTCTTGTCAGCCGCACAGGATCTAGAATCCCTGAAGAGACAACAGTGTCTGGGTGTGTCTCTGAAGGAAAATCTAGATTAAGTTCATAGAGATGGGTTAGGGTTTTCATTGCTGTGAAGAGATACCATGATCGCTACAACTCTTCTAAAGGAAATCACTTAATTGAGGCTGGCTTACAGTTACAGAGCCTTAGTCCATTATCATCATGGCAGGAAGCATGGTGCCGTGCAGGCAGACATGGTGCTGGAGAAGGAGTTGATAGTTCTACATCTTGATCTTCAGGCAGCAGAAGGAAACTGTGTGTCACTCTGGGCGTAGCTTGAGCATAGGAGACCTCAAAGCCCACTCTCACAGTGATGCACTTCCTCCAACAAGGCCACATCTATTCCAATAAGGCTAGACCTCCTAGTAGTGTCACTTTCTATGGCCAAAGCATTCAAACACACTATGGGCGCAATGCCTATTTAAACCACCACATCCACCTGACTACAGGCACCCCTATCCCATGGGTTGGGGCTCCAGGCTGAATAAAAAGAGATGGGTTGAGCATTACTATTGGTTGTTTTCTGCTTCTTGAGAGTAGGTTCAATGTGACCAGCTGCTTCATTGTCTTGCTACTATGTCCCCTGTTGGGATAGACTTTGTGCCCTGAATCTGTAAGGCAAAATCAACCCTTCCTCTCTTAAGCTGCTCTTCTTGGGCATTTTGCCCCAGCAAGGAGATGAGTCACTAATCCAAGCTCCGTGTCTTGATCATATGTGGCAAAATGATGTGATCTCCCACAGACTGTGATTTCAATAAAAACCACCAGAAAATCCAGCACAGGGAACTCCTACCCATGAGCCACTAGAAATGCAGCTTAGACATTGAGGAATTAGAAACAGCTACTTTTATGGAGGGCTCAAAGATATTCACATGCCGCAAATGCAGCCTGCTTCAACATGCAAGCACACACACAGAGAGGATGCTTCTGGATCCCTGCCAGACAGGCTGCACATCCACTCTTCTCTCTAAGCAGAATGCTCCAGCAGGGAGCTAAACGCCTCCCTGTTTGGAAGAACTCAGAGAGATTATCTATGCTTACAGCTGAAGTTCAAGTCCAGTCTTCTAAACAAATAAATAATTAAAGCCCATTAGCACTTTCTGAGCTCTCTTCTCATGCTTCTTGGGCTCCCATCAAAGCCACGTTTCGTGTCAGAGGCAGCCGCCACATTGTGCAGGGTCTCAGGGACACTGCTGATTAATTGCTTTCACGCTTTGGAAGTGAGTCCAAAAATGTTGTAAAATAGTGTTTGTTTTTGCTCTTGCCAAACCTTGTTTAGGAGGGCTTGGGGCGGAGGCTGGGGGTGACGTGGGCACCTTTGAGACGGTGAGAGGCACAAGAGCAATCAGCCCAAGTGTGCTTGCCAATTCCACTCCTAAGAAGCTTCAAAGACAGGTATGGTCCAGCTTGAGATGGTGGAGGGGGATCCAGACTTGCTTCAACCAGAATAGCCTTAGCAACTACATAGCAACTGAGAGTAAACTAGAGAGAGCCAATTAGGGTTCTGAAAACTTCTTGATTTACTGGCAACCAGGAGGCAGAAATAGAAAACTAAGGAGACGCTTGTCCTCCTCAGCATCTTGGGTGCCAAAGCCCCCAGTGAAATCCAGTACTGGGGGAACGGGGTGTGCTCTCATCCTCTTGGGCCAATTCTGTCAGCATCAGTAGCTTGGGCAGGCCTCACACCGAGAGCTGCCTCTCTGCTTCCCCTCTATCAACACCACATGTTGCCCCTGTGGCCGTCTTTGTACTTAATAGAACTTGTCAAAACATATCTATCAGCTGCATGGAGACCAGACCTGGGTGGTCAGGGAACACTGGTTGAAGGCACGCTGCTGTTCCTGGCAGCTCCATGTTCCCTTACTCTGTTCTCTCCAACTTAAGGGAGATCGACACACAGTGAAGTCACTGGGTTTTAAATAATTCTCACACCAGCAGCTGGTGCTTTATCTGAAGTCTCCTATCTTCACTTTCATTGGGACATTTTTTTTTCTCCTCAAAATGGTGAGAAACAAATGGTTCTGTTTTCTCAGTGGAACCTTTAATTCCTTGGATATATGCAAAATATGACTACATATGGATATGTATTATCTACATATTTGCATAGAAGAATACTGAGGAGAATACACTTGTACACATGTGTGCATCTACATTACATGTTGTTTTATATGCAAACTGATAAATATTTATTTGTATATTCATATACATGCATTCCCTTACATGATGGTACATATTTTAGATGTGTACATAAATATGTATATTTTTTTTGTCCCAGGAATTACAACACAGTATGTCCTTTCAAGAAATTGCTCTGTATGATTCCCAGTGACATCTCCCTTCCAGGCATCCGACTTTCCCTGAGCCACATCCAAGGCCACTGGAAAATTTTTGCTGGTCATATCCAGATAGGATTTACCCATCTACTTGCGGCTCACATACAGATGAAATTCACCCATCCATTCCTGGTCTGGGACCAAGAAAAAGGATCCTTTGGAGTCCCTGGGAAAGTGAGAAGTCATCAATCCTGACATCATTCCCTTCCCTGCGAGTGGCCCTCAGAGTGCCAGGGCACCAGAGGCGAGGGCAGCGCTTGTTTCCCGGCACTGTATCATGAGCTCTGCACCATGCAGGCTGAGGTGTCTGGGCTGGGGTGAACACAGCTTGCAGCTCATCAGGCCTGACTCTGTGTTCCCACTTTTGAGGTCTGAATAGATTTTAATAACAAAATAAAGCTAACAACATTGGCTTTTCCTGGCTATGTTTTTCAGCAGCCTATACATACCATACTGCTTCTTCAGTATCTTCAGACCACAGCTGTGCTAAAACCTAGGGAGGGGGCCAGTAGGGCAAAGGTGAAGCTTTGAGAACAGTTGATCGGTGAATTGGGTGGTATCCTTCAGTCCACACTAAAGTCTCTCTCAGACCAACTAATAAGCAAAGTAGGAGAATACAGAAGATCTGGAGGTGTGAGTGTGGATTTTGAAGGGTGGGGCAAGAGGTGGTAAGCATCAATTTGGGCTCCAACCCAATGCCCAGAAGTTAACGCAATGCCCCAGCTCTTTTGTAGGAGAAACTGAGGAATGGAATTTATTCCTAGCTGAAGGTCTAAGAGAATTATTAAGACACATGGGTATCATGGTTGGAAAGGTCTGTATAAAATAGAGAGAGCAAGGTAAGCCCTAAGCCCTACCAAGGACTGTGTCACATGCTTCCTAACCTGTGGGCATAGTGTGACCCATTGCTTTAGGCTGCTGTCCTGGCTTTCCCACCATGACAGATTGTACCTTGAACTGTGAGCCAAAGTAAACATCTTCCCCCCTTAAGTATACCTCCCCAGGGTACTTTATCACAACAAACAGAAAAATACACTAAGACATTCTTCGATGGCTTCAGATTTTAAGGAGGCACATAGAGTGTCCCGGGCACACACAGATCCTGCTGGCCACACCAGCATTTCAGTTTCCATCTCAATAAACAAGCAACTCCCGCATGAATGACACAAGTCAGCACCCACAGTTCTCTCCCAACCACTCTCCAGAGTAAAGTTCATTGGCACAGAATGGAAAGTATGGGAGAATAAGAGCAAGACTGAGAAGCAGCCTCTTTCCTTCCCTCTCCCCTTGGTGGTTACATTAAAGCCTGACCAGTTCCCTCCTCCCTATGGCTAATGATTATGTCTCCCAAAGTCAACAAGCATCCCTAAAACTGTTCTTGCAGGTCCTGGTTGAATCTTCAATGCTACCTGGGCCTAAGGGGACTTCAAATCCTTCCCCAGCATAATAACACAATAGTCCAAATAGCTAGTGGCTCAGGACACCAGTGGCTAGATAGCGTTCCCTAGACACAACTAGAAAAATGTGCCCATAGACTCTAAACATCTGCCAGCACAAGACTGACAAAGTCATGCCAGTTGGCATGCAACATGGGTGGGACAATATTGCAAGGTCTCACACCTAGAAGAGCTGTAGATGATCAAGGACTTTCTGCCAGGGAGGAGTTCCCACATAGGTTGTCCAATCTCAAGTGGTCAGCCTTGAACATATCTACACACAAGCAATGAGTGGACACAGTGAGTTGCATACACATTGGTTTGTACGTGTAGATGTGTGCTCATTAAATATATACATATATGTGTATATGTATATATTTAACAATAATAATTACAGAAGAAGAGGTCACGAATTTGAAAAGGAGGAGAGAGCTCTGGGAGGAACTGGCGGGGGTGGTGTGATAAAGATGATACTTATGTATTAATTTATCATAAAATAGCTGTAAGAGAAGTCTGCTCTCTACACCTGTGGCGAGAGCCCCACATTTCTGTCTCTGCTCTGAAGCAAGTCCTCATTGCTCTTTTCTTCTCAAAATTACACCCACTTCACAGACAACAGGATCTTGTCATCCTGTAGAGGTTGTGTGTGCTTGGGGAACTAAGTTACCCTAGGACTGTCACATAGATCTTCAGTGTTCCACCATCTCTGGCTTGTAGGAACTGCTCTCCCACTGCAAGGAACACAAGCTCACTGAGTTTTTTCAAACGTTCTTCTCTCATGGAAGTCTGTGCTTCTCTGATATTCTGTGTATAGATTTTTCTCCATCTATTCCCTTATCAGTCTTCCACACTAAATCACACTTAAATATCGCTCTACCCCCGTGTGTGTAAAGTGGGACTCAGAGGGAGTGGTTGAGCATGTTTGCCGTTGCGAGCAGAGATGCAGGTACACAGCCTTGGATGGGCATTTTTGTAGAACATTTTCGTTCAAGATTATGGATGTTGGATCACTTTTTCCTATGTGGCACTTTGTAACGACATATTTGTTCATTGCTTTTAAGAACCATGCTCTCCCTCTGCCTGGAGAAAGAATGGTGGAGCATCTGCCTAGAGAAAGGAGAACTGGATGGCAGGGTTGCCTGAAGTACTTCAGAGGAGACATCATTTGAATTGACAGTTCTACATAGTAGTCCTGGATATCCCACTAGGCACACGATCTCCTGAGCTCTGATTCCTTCTTTGTGTGACAAGCTTTGACTTCATTGTCTTTGAAGCTGAATTGCTAGAACATGCTCTAAAAGCCACTTCATCACCACTCAGATTCTAGGCATGCCATACACACCTAAGTAAGAAGCTTGGGGGTGGAGTCCAGGAATGTGCATTGTTTTTGCTTGTGTATGTGTGTGGACCGTAAGTGTACATATGAGTATGTTTATATGTACGGCCCACATGTGTTTCCTCATGCTTGTACACATGTATGTCGATTCCCATGGAAGCCCAACATTGACAGGCTTCATGTGTTTCATTGAACCCAGAGCTCTCAGGTTGGCTGATCTACCTAGTCAGCCTGGTCTGAGGAGCCCATCTCTGCCTTCCACGTGTTGCGATTTATAGGTACCAGCTATGCCTGATTAGGTTTTTATGTAGGTTCTGGGGTTCAGGATCCTAGTCATCACTCATGTGTGGCAAGCGCTTTATCCGCTTTCCTAGCCCAGGGTTGTGCAGTCTAAACTGGCAGCCAGAGTCAACAGTAGGCACCATCTTTTTTGTGCAATTCATGTGTGCTGATCCTGTTGTGGGCTAAGGGTTCTGCAGATGCCGACTTGCCATGTGATCCCTTGGAGGAGGGAGACTAGCTTACCATCTCTTACTTGGGGTACACTGGATGTATTTCTCTGCTCCCTTTCTCCTGAACCCCATTGGCTTGTTCCAATGATTTATTTATTTTTATTCCTGTGCTGTGTTGACACTTTATAACCCTTGATCAGTAAATAGTTGGTTGAACAAGCAAATGATCTAATCTCGGCTGAACACACAGAAGATAATCTTGTTAGAGGAGGGCTACCGTCAGCTTCTATTCTAGCCAGCCACAGAGCTGTGTCCTGATGGAGGTCGCTCCCAGCGAGGTTTACTCACCAGTTCCTGCTCAGTTCTACCCTTGAGCTCTATCCAGCTCATAACAGAGCTCCTGATCTTCAACTTGCTTAGCTAGAGGGACACAAAGTAACAAAGTAGATTTGTGTCTATCTTGGATGAGTGCTGACCTCTGAGGGAGACAGAAGCCCAGGCAGGCAAAGAGCAATGCAGAAGAGTGAGTCCAACATGCTGGAAGGGCAGAGCATAGAGACTTAAACCCTTGGAATGACAACTAGACTGGAACTTCGGGCTGGGAAAACCAGGGGGAGAGTAGGATGCATGGAGTAAGAGAAGTCAGGTCAGAGGGATTTGCATGCCAGAACTTGGGTGTGGTTATTGTCAGTCTTTAATTTACTCTCTTTGTTGTCTGTGTATGGAAATTTGCCTTTGCTGCCTGAACTGTCAACCAAACTCATGCCTGGCTTGAGGGCAAAGACACTGAATCTTCAACAGACTCTCTCTCTCTCTCTCTCTCTCTCTCTCTCTCTCTCTCTCTCTCTCTCTCTCTCTCACACACACACACACACACACTGGGTGGGGGCACCCTCAGCTGCACACCTGCTTCTATCCCAGGCTGCTTCTACACACCACTGTCTCCCTCCCTCTCTAACAACCTTTGCATCCTTCTCTGTGCACATCTTCCAGTCCAGTATCACGGCCTCATTCCTGTCCCTGGACCAGCACAGTGATTTTCAAGTGTCATCAATCAAGTATGACAGGAAAGATTGGTGGGGCCTGGGAGCCTCTAGACAGCACACGCCCTGCTAATGGAAACCAGCCATTGTCTTATTTCTCCAAAACACAGAGCCAGCCAAGTAAACTCTCAGTTTGGGAGATCCAGTCTGGTTGCTGCCCACTGAGACCTCTAAGGTCACTGAGGGCAGGCTGATCGATTATTTGCTTTTCTAGTCTCTGGAGCTTGGAGTAGATTGAGGTGTCCAGTATCAGACTGTAAGTGAATCGGGATGAGCTTTAGAAATCATTTGATTTCTGGGTTTGATCTAGCCAGAATGGCTACTGCCACAGTTGTGTAAAAGCATAATGAAAAGTAAGAAAAATAAAACTATTGAAGAATAAGGAGAAAAAATGAAGGCTGAAGGATTGAAGGTGGCCCCACTGTCCTGCAAAGTGAGAGAGCTAAGAGCTCACACTGGAAGCACGTACTGTGGAGTACCATGCAATTCCAGGAAGACCCAGTGTTGCACATCCTGATTAATAAGAGTTGATGGTATTTATGTTCCTTCAGTTGGCCCACACGCCCATCAAATGCTGTCCTCTACTTGAAACATTTGTGATTGGGCTGCGGAGATGGCTCAGTCCCTAAGATACTTGACACACAAGCCTTTACTCCTTGGTTTGGAGTCTGAGAGCCCAAGCACAGCGCAGCACAGTAGCATAGACCTAAAACCCCAGTATTCCTCTGGCAAGACGGGTGGGAGAGACAGGAGAATCCCTAGAAATCTCAGGACAGTTTGGCACCCAAAGCTAGGGAAGAAAGGAGACCCTTTCTTAAGCAAGGGGGAAGGTGAGGCCTCTGACTTCCAAGTAATACTACGTGTATGAACATACACATTCATACACACACTCACCTATATACACTTTCACACAAGCACACACACTGGAAGATACACAGATGCACACACCTACATGCACACACAGATATATACAAACATGTACACATATACACATGTGCACACATACACATGCACACACACACACACACACACACACATACACACACACAATATTTTTAAAAGAATTGCCTTTTTTTCCTGAGTAAAGACCAGAGCCATCAATGTGATCCAAAAATCCAGACAGACCCCACAGGACCCAGGTATCAGCTCTCCTTTACCTCCTGTTAACTCAGTCATGCTAGCTTGAGGTGCCTCAAGTCCCCTCATTCATCTGAATTTCCACTTCTATCTTTCCTGCTAGAAGCCTCATCCACCCATCCCCTTGATTTAACTCATCCTTCTGCTGTTAGCATTTGGACATCTCCTTGCACACAGTGCATCCTCTCACCTCAGGTCCCTCATCCCACCCTTGGTCCACTGACTTCAGACTCCACTCACACCATCCCTTAAGAGCATGTCTAGCATTTGTGATTTTGCAACCTTGGGAGTGACTGTTTACATGCTGCTTGGACGGCATCTCCTTTGATCTTGTTCTACACCAACACCTAAGGCAGAGTTTGGCACAGCATCAGTGATCAATAAATATTTGCTGAATGCATGAATGGGGGGGGGGGGTGAGGGAGAAGCAGGAAGTGGATCATTATCAGGGCTGTGTGAGTGGCAGCCAGCTGGCCACTCTTCCAGGACACAGCAGCTGAGTGATGGTCAGACCCAGCAGGGAAGGGTGAAGGTTAAGATGGTGGACCCTGCAAGTCTCCTCTTTGAGTCTCCTTCCAGACATCCTAAGGACATTTATGGGCTTTGTGTTGCTTTTACCGCAGTCTGAGACCTGTACAAAGTAGGTCAGGTCCCCTAATATAACTCGACAAGTCACTCACAGGAGACCCGGCTGTCCCAAGCAATTCAAGTCAGAGAACCAGGCCACGGCTGAATAAGCAGGGGATGAGGGCATTTATTAAGGTGATAGGGCATAATGAACTCAGGGCAACAGAGGGATGTCTGACTCCCTATTAGATCGGTTATCAAACACTGCAGCTGTGTGCTCTGTTCATGGTGGAGGACAAGCTAGCCCGTGACATGTTAGGTCAGTTGAGGCAGGCAGCCATGGCTTCTGTACAAACAGCCGTGTAGCCTCCCTTCAAGTTTAATTTAGCGCTTTGATTAGTATGGGAACTTTCCCAGCACCTTGTGCAGGATCTAATGACACGGCCACTCTGGGACATCTCTTCTCCTGGCTTTGCATGTCTGGACTGTTTCAACTTCTCCTCGTTTGTGAGAAGCAGCTTCAAAATCTATCAAAAGTTGACAGGTATTAGCCATGAAGTGATTTTAGTACCACAGATGAATTTCAGAGGTTTTTGAGCAAGTAACATGTAAAGAAGCTCGAGTTGATGGGATGCTTAAAAAGAAATCGACTATAATGGTTCTCCTTCATGTGGGCTTTTGCTGGATGGGTTTGCCACAAGAAAACATGTTAGCTTCTACCAAGACTTGGTACTGTTATATGGTACAACCTGCTCTCAATGCCAGTCCATCTCTTAAGTCTCCAAAACCTTGTTATCCTGTCTACACGGCAGAGATATAACCACATACTACAACACCTTCTCACAGCCAATCCCCTCATGTCTGGGTCTCTCATGTATCAACATCAAGAACAGTCCAATTCTTCTCTTAGCAGCATCCAGTCCTTTCCTGGATGAATATCTATATGAAGACATGACCAGAACGCAAGCATAATGATTGTTAAAAAACATGCACTTCCTCCAAAGGCGGAGCGAGGCCACAAATCGGTGGCTCTTTCTAGGCCAGAGTGATGGACTACCTTGGGAAGATCTGTGTGGTGATGCCATGGTTAACGTGTCAAGTTTCCTTCCTAGGCTCACCTGTTTGAACACTTGGCCCCCACATGATGGCAATATTTGGGGAGGTTGGAGAACCCTTAGCAGGAAGAAATGGTGCTACTTCCTGTTCCCCCTCTGCTTTTGAGCACGGAAGCAATCTGACCCATGAGCTTCCAGCTCTCAACGCCACGCCCTCCTGGCCTGCTGCGATGATCCCTGCTATGACAACACTTCCTCCCTTAAGGTGCTTTTGTCAGGGTATTTTATCACAACAATGGGAGAGTAAGCCACACAGACACACTCGGCAAGGAGGCAGTGGCCGCACAACTGCACGGTTCCATCAAAGACACAACTGTGGCCAAGAGAGAGATGATCGTGGGATGGGAAGGTGATAAACAGGAGCACAGTTTGCAATCAGTGCAGGAAAGACTTAGTTGTTATCTAGATACAAGTGAGCTAATGATTCCTAGAGTTGAGCTGTAAGCAAAGATACCATTTAAATAAGTAGATGGTCATTTAAAATGACGCAATCCCTCTTTTCATCATGATTTTAGCATATATGTGGAATTTTATAGTTTTATTAATAAATTACCAGTTGATTCACATGGTAACAAAGGTATGTAAATTGGACACATCCAGAGAGCTTGCCTGTGACGTTCTGTTTTAATTAGTTGGTAAATCAGTTCATTATGATCCATAGTCTCTTTCAGTCTTCACTAGGGGAGGTTTGCTCTTTCTAATCGCAAACCTTATCTGTCTATGTGAATTAACTTGGAATACATGAAAGTCTCTCCCAACTCCAGACTGTAGCCCATCACTCCTGCCAATGCGTTTGGTGGAAGTGACGAAATACGTTTGAGCAGATGTGTGTTTATGGAAGGTAATAAATGATATATTTTAGTGTAAAATAATTCCTCTTTAATAGGCACTTCTTTATTATGTGCTATATTTTCATAAAAATTTATAAACATTTCATCACCAGATGATTTATGATTTGAGAAATAGAAAAAAGGATGAACTTATAACTTATAAATACATAAATTTTAACTACCCGTGTCTCTGTGTGTGTGTGTGTATGTGTGTGTGTGTGTGTGTGTGTGTGTGTGTGCCACAAAAGACTGTTCATTAAATCACAACACATCATATTGTTCAAGTGCTTCTGTCAACTGGTCTTGATGTGGGGACCACAGAGAGGGGCTGAGTCCAGCTCCCACATTTAAGGACCTCAAAGTCTAGGATGGAGACAGCCATCCAGATAGTGGCCAGCTGTTGCGGCTCAGAGAGGTTACTTGGAGCAGAGGGTGATTTATGCTCCTTCAAGAGCCTCAATGAGCTATGAAGGAGACTCCCAGGAAAGCAGGTTTGTGAACTGAAATGTCATGAGGGCACAGGTTTTAAGAGGGGTGCATGTAACAGTGAACAATTCCTTATTTGTGGGTCATAATGCTCAAGCAGAGAGAGCTGTGAGGGGAGACTGGGTTAGAAGCACCATGAACCACACAAAGTCCTTTGGGATGTTTTTGGAAAGCTCCAGGATGGTTTGAAGCCAGACAGAGAGCCAGCAAGATCCAAAGTGGCTCCTGCCTCCCCCGTCCTCTTTAGAGCAAGTGCAGAACACAGGTTTCAGTGTGGTGGCACCAGGGCGAGCACTGGGATCTCAGTTCATGTTTTAACAAAGGGAGGGTCATCTCATGCCCTGAGGAATAGGAGGAAAGGCACAACTTTCACAAGCACTGCTTTTGGATCCCGTGGCACTGTCATGGGGACATGCCCCGCACTGGAACCCAGCCTCCTCTGAGCTAGAAGGACGGTTATGCAGGTGTACTCTGGACTCTTCCTTCCCAACCCCGGGCTTTTCTTCTCACAGAAACAATGTGATTCCAAGTGAATTGCCCAGGAAATGAGGAAGCTGTCTGTCTTTTCAGGCTGTGGCCCTGAACACCCCGGCCTTCACAATGCCGTGACGGATAGCAACAGGCTGTTGAAGACTTATTGTGCTCTCTGAATTTGGTTTTGTGCACTTTTTCTTTTCTGTGAGAAAGAATAGGGACCATTCTTCCCAGAATCCAGCACATTTGTCTCGTCCACAGAGTCACTCAGCAACCTTGAAGTTGGAGGCAGTCATAGAAACAACTCTGCCTCCCCCTTGTTCTGCCCTTCCGAGGACTACTCGGGCTTTCTCAGGGACAATGGGTTATGCCGAGAACACCCCCAGCCAGCCATTCTCTCTGTTAAAAGTAACAATAAATAAATGCTATTTCCTGAGTATCTTTTTTATGCACTGAGTACTAAGCCAGTTAGCCTTCTCTTTAGTTAAAAAGGTTTGACTTTTTCACTTTTAAAGTTTTTAGACTTTTTTATTAAAAGAGTTGTGAAAGAAGTTTTAAAATTTCATCACATACCCTCCTCTCCACTTGCCCAAGTGGGCATATTCACAGAATGCAGAACAAGGCTAAACTACTCTTCAAGACTTAATATCACAGGTCTGCAGATGTCCCTCTTCTCTGACAGCCAGGTATCTGCTCTGGTATGGGATTGAATGCTAGATTACAGCTGCTTTTAGCTAGTGAGACTACTCCCTTGGCTCTTGAAATCTGGAGCAGCCCTTAGTCTTTCCTCGTGGTCAGGACCTTGATATTACTCAAGAGGGCAAGCCAACTGTTTGAGAAAGAAGACCTTCATCTCGGATAAGCCACCGTTTCCTCATGATGAAACCCGTGTCTGGCAGCCACATCAGAGGTGGCCTGTATCCTTCTCCGTACCTGGATGATACTCCTGATGGTTAGTGACATCTTCCTTCGTGACAATCACTTGCTTTTCCCACCATAAACTCGGCTTTATAATAATCAAGTGTCTTCTACTACCAGGCATAGAGACTTTAAGTAGACCTTTCCTATAAACTTTCTTCTATCAATTTTAGCAAGAATAGGTAACTCTTGGCAGGACCATTTTTTTTCCACAATGTTATTTGCCCAAAAAGTAACCTAAACATATTTCTTCATTCCTTTATAAATTAATCTTATACTATAAGGAAGATTTTCTTTGCCTTTATTTAACTCACTCAGCTAAGATGATCCCGGACTTGCCACTCCTCATCTAATGATTTATCAACCTTATGGTGATGTGGAAGCTGTAAGCACTCCCTAGAAGTTATGGCATGGCCTGGCAAGATAAGGTTTAATGCTCTCCTGAGATATAACACAATGCTCTCTGGTGACTGATGATGTCATGGCAATGCAGCTTCCAGTAGTCAGTAACATGGCTGTGACAGAATGATTGACACTCTGCTGTGACCTCTGTTTCTCAGAGTTGTGAGGTGTTGTAGATCCTCATGTTCAGTGAACCATGGCTCACTATGTTTTCATGTTGTGATGATTTCACATGTGTGATGCTTAGCTTTAATGGTCAGCTTAACACAACTTAAAATTACCCGATAAGAGAACCTCAGGGAGGGATGGTCTCCATGGGGCTGGCTTGGGCACCAGTCTGCAGATAACTCTCCTAACTTAATCAGTGTAGGAAGACATGGCCCACTGTGGGTGTCACCATTCCATAGGCAAGGGCAATGGTATGGCCAAAGACTGAGTGATTGATATTGGGGACACAGCCTTGGCTGGTGCATATACTTGAACTTGAGAGAGAGGATTTGATTATGAGACCATTGATAGCCCAGAGAGAAAGGGGGAAGAATGGAGGAACTGGAGGAAGGAGACACAGAAGGGATTAGTTGAGAAATTGGAAGGAATAACACAACACCATTGCGCCAAGGTGTGTTATAACCTTTCTTCTCTGAAAGAGCATCATTTACAGACTTACAAAAAATCTACAGATACTGCGAGGATGCTCTTGTGTGTTTCCATGCTCAAAGGAAATATTTTTCTTCTCTTATTTCTTCTCAACCAGAGTGAGGCTCTTTCTTTATGGTCAGCAGGGCATCCTCTGCTCTTACTGCTTAAGTAATTCTTCTTAGCCAATTGGATGAGTCAATGCTTCCCAAGGGATACCTGAAATGGTCAATTATCTCCACCACAGGACAGAATCTCCTACAAGAACCTCAGAGTACCTCTTGCTCTCTGATTTCTTCCAAATGACCTCTGGTGAGAGGCAAGAAATCTACAGGTTACAATGTTAAAGGCAGTTTCACCCAGCAGTCGTAGAGAGGAGCTAGTGAAGGAAGACCAAGTAAGTTTTCTCTGGGGCAGCACTGAAGCCTGAGATCCCTAACTTTCTCCTCAACTTCTGCACAGAACTCTGGATGGAATGCCACATCCACACCCTGGGCCAGCTGGGAACCAGGGTGGGCAGAACAACCTAAGGCACTGGAAGGACACTGTCAGAGTCATCTTTGCTTCTTATCTTCCCCTGACAAAGGTGCAAAGCCATCATTTTCACTCCCAGTGCCATAGTCAAAGCCAAACTGAGTTGTTGGCTTTGCCTAGCCAGTGGATGGCCTTGACTAAACAGTGTGAAGAAACATACACACAACTGCATATGTATGTACACACACATGTATGCATATACATACATACATGTGCACTCTCATGCATATATGCATGCACATACATACACATCAAAACACATATACACACAAATAAAATGTGGAGGTTGGTTTTGGCCTAGAAACATGAGGAATGGCTTAACAGGCAAATATTTGATTGTATCACAGGTGATAACTCCAGCCCTGATAAACCAGGACAGACTGCATGCAAAGCAGCAGAGAGGAGCTTTCTACAGAGGTAACCTGGTGGCCTCCGTGACTCTTTTTTTTTTTTAATTAGATACTTTATTTACATTTCAAATGTTATCCCCTTTCCTCTTTCCTCCTTTCCCCTCTGAAAACCCCCTATACCATATCCCCTTTCCCCCTGCTCACCAACCTATCCCCTCCCACTTCCCTGTCCCAGAATTCCCCTAAACTGAGGCATCAAGCCTTCACAGGACCAAGGTCCTCTCTTCCCATTGATGTCTGGCCATCCTCTGCTACATACGTGGCTGGAGCCATGGTACTCTTTGGTTGGTGGTTTAGTCCCTGGGAACTCTGGGGTTACTGGTTGGTTCCTCCTAGGGGCCTGGAAACCCCTTCAGCTCCTTCAGTTCTTTCTCTAGCTCCTCTATTGGGGACCCTGTGCTCAGTCCAATGGTTGGCTGAGAGCATCCACCTCTGTATTTGTCAGGCACTGGCAGAGCCTCTCAGGAGACAGCTATATCAGGTTCCTGTCATTCACTTCTTGGCATCCACAAGAGTGTCTGCATTTGATAACTGTATATGGGATGCATCTCCTGGTGGGGCAGGCTCTGGATGGTCATTCCTTCAGTCTCTGCTCTGTACTTTGTCTCTGTCTTTCCTCCCATGGTTATTTTTCCCCTTTCTAATAAGGACCAAAGTATCCACACTTTGGTCTTCCTTCTTCTTGAGCTTCATGTAGTCTGTGAATTGTATCTTTGATATTCTGAGATTCTGGGCTAATTTGATCAAGTAGGCTTCATCTCAAGGATTCAGGGATAGTTCAATATACAGAAATCCATCAACATAATCAACTATATAAAACTCAAAGAAAAAAACCCACATGATCATTTCACTAGATGCTGAGAAAGCATTTGATAAAATCCAACACCCCTTCATGATAAAAGTCTTGGAAAGATCAGGAATTCAAGGCCCATATCTAAACATAGTAAAATCAATATACAGCAAACCAGTAGCCAACATCAAACTAAACGGAGAGAAACTTGAAGCAATCCCACTAAAATCAGGGACTAGACAAGGCTGCCTACTCTCTCCTAATATTCAATATAATACTTGAAGTTCTAGCCAGATCAATTACAAAAGGAGGTCAAAGGGATACAAATTGGAAAGGAAGAAGTCAAATTATCACTATTTGCAGATGATATGACTGTATACTTAAGTGACCCCAAAAATTCCACCAGAGAACTCTTAAACCTGATAAATAACTTCAAAGTGGTTAGATATAAAATTAACTCAACATCAGTGGCCTTCCTCTACTCAAAGATAAACAGGTTGAAAAAGAAATTAAGGAAACAACACCCTTCACAATAGTCACAAATAATATAAAAAAATCTTGGTGTGACTCTAACTAAGAAAGGGAAAGATCCATATGACAAGAACTTTTAAGTCTCTGAGGAAAGAAATCAAAGATCTCAGAAGATGGAAATATCTCCCATGCTCATGGATTGGCAGGATTAAAATAGTAAAAAATGGCCATCTTGCTGAAAGCAATCTACAGATTCAATGCGATCCCCATCAAAATTCCTGCTTAATTCTGGAAAGAGCAATTTGCAAATTCATCTGGAATAATAAAAACCCCAGAATATCAAAAGCTATTCTCAACAATAAAAGAACTGGTGGAATCACCATCTCTAACCTCAAGCTGTACTACAGATTGATTGTTACTCTTTCCATAATTAATTGGGCTTTATTGGTGGAGTGATAGACGGGTCGATCAGTGGAATAGAATTGAAGACCCAGAAATGAACCCACACACCTACAGTCATCTGATCTTTGACAAAGGAGCTAAAACCATCCAGTGGAAAAAAGACAGCATTTTCAACAAACGGTGCTGGGTCAATTGGCAGTTAGCATGTAGAAGAATGCAAACTGATCCATTCTTATCTCCTTGTACAAAGCTCAAGTCCAAATGGATCAAGGACCTCCACATAAAACCAGATACACTGAAACTAACAGAAAAGAAGTGGGGAAGAGCCTTGAGCACATGGGCACAGGGGAAAAGTTCCTGAACAGAACACTGATACCTTATGTTCTAAGATCAAGAATTGACAAATGTGACCTCATAAAATTACAAAGCTTCTGTAAGGCAAAGGACACTGTCAATAGGACAAAACGGCAACCAACAGATTGGCCTCTGTGACTCTTACAGCTTTTACAACTCTACAGTTGTTCCTTCTGAACATAAATCACAGGCACAGAGATTGGAACCCAGAGTGTAGAGTGACAGAGGACTGAGCTCACAGATTGTAATTTAATGTTTCTTGTTGACAGTATCAGTTACCAGCTTTGTGACTGGAGCGTGTCACCCTCTCTGGGTCTCCCTTGTTGCCAACGTGCAATGATGCTTGGGAAGCCTGGTTCAGAGGTGGCTGTGGCTATACAAAGAGCCAATGAGTATGATGTGCGTGGGATAACACATCTTCCCATCCTGCCTTTATTTGTTCGATATTAGAAGGGCATAAACCACCAGGAGAGTGTCCTATCCGCACCATCAATTTCCACTTTGTACCTTCCTTTGGGGAATTTTTCCTAATGTCCATTTCCCATGTCTTCCCACCTAGCATGCCTGTTGCTATCTTTACTGCTCAGATATACATTCACATGTGCATATTAAGCACACACACAACAGGTCTTTGCTAGACCTGCTCTCCTTATCTGAAATTTAAAATGCTATGAAGATCCAGCACTTAAATGAGTCTCCTTACCAATAGACTTCCATGGTAGGAGGGGGGGGGAGGCAATTATTTTTATAACATCAAAAGAGCCATTGCAGCTCATGGCTTCCTGGACACCATTCCCCATTTCCTCTGCCAACTCAGCCAATTGACATCATTGGGTCCCGGACCATGCCTGAAAACAGAATGTCATGCCATTTTCCACAGGGTGAGAGTGTTGAACCCAGAGAATAGATGGGTAAATTTCTGTTGAGAGGTGCCAGTACCTTCCTGGCATATGTTGACAGTTACCTGGACTATTTGTAGTCTGATCCGGCCCTGGAGGCCTTTAAGAGAGTTACTTCTAGTCTTAAAACACATAATAATTTCAAAGGGGGAAAATAGCTTTTAATATTTCCCCATCTTCCTTCCTAGCTTAAACTGTGACTTGCTGAGTACTACACTTAATCCAGGAGAACAAAAATGATTGTTTATGAGTCCAGTGTCAGCATAAAGCAATGCCATCAAAGGATGATGATGCAGGGACAGACGTGGCCTGTCTAGACTGGTTCCCTGTGTCCTTAGAGCTTCATGTTTGTCTCACACAGCCAGAGGCCTCTGAATATGAAGAGCCTTGTGTGAATCCACTCAGACCACATAGTGGGTCACTTAATGCCAGGGATGTATGTATTCTGAGAAGCATTCTGTTGAGATAGACAGCTTTATAAGTAACAACAACACAGAATGCACTTACAAGAATGTGAGAGCAATGACCAGAGTCTCTGATCATGTGAAACATCATATTATAGATGACCCACTACATAGCAAATGGTTGTTTAAAGAAAGAGACAGTTGGCAAAGCCAGCCAAATACTTTGTGGTGCAATTTTCTGGATGGACAATACAAAGGGGACAGACATACACACACACACACACACACACACACACACACACACACACA
>JADRCD010192875.1:0-40707 GCA_019843815.1 Montemys delectorum | reverse complement strand
CAAGATTTTAAACTCTACTAAATACAAAACAAACAAAAAGACTTTATATATTTATGTTCATTTAGGAAAATACCAGTAGTGATGTATTATTTTGAAGTATACAGTTAATATGTTTGGAGTTATTTAAAATTTAAATAGTATTTTCACTATTGCTGTAGATGAGCATCTACTGTTAAATTGATTGTTGTTTTTTATAAAACAACTTTTATAATACTTATTTGTATTGTTATAATATTTTAAAAATTTTAAGGAATATGACAAAAAAGATATTGTAGGTATTGAAGGGGGGTCTCTGGGAGGAGAGGGGGTACAAAAGGGAAACAAGAATGTGATTTAATTCTATTTACTTAAAATATGTTTTTAAATGTTAACAAATTCAGATAAATTGAAATCATGTAACTTTTCTCATCATAATGCAATGAAAGTTTAAAAAAAAAGTCACATTGTTCTACCAATCACATTGTGTCTAATGGCTGCTGCCCTGAAAATTGTATAAAAGCTCATTGAACAAGCTGTGTGGGGGCGCCTCCTTTCCTTAGGGTCTAGGATGTCCTTAGTGCACTGAAATAAAACTCCTCATGCCCTTTGCATTGATCAGGTTCGAAGTGATTCACTCAGGGGCTCTCCAGTAAGCTAAGCCTTGACAGGGTCTTCCAGAACCTTATGTTGATAGTTGTAAAATAA
The DNA here is from genome assembly GCA_019843815.1 of Montemys delectorum. Classification (NCBI taxonomy): domain Eukaryota; kingdom Metazoa; phylum Chordata; class Mammalia; order Rodentia; family Muridae; genus Montemys; species Montemys delectorum. The sequence continues at coordinate 40,023 of JADRCD010192875.1, read as the reverse complement.
TTCTCAGAATAAGTTACTGACAGTAATACAATATTTTACCTTAAAAATGTTATAAATCTGTAGATTTTTGTGTCTTTTATTTAAAAGAAATTTGGAAAATGAATCATGACAGCTAAAATATTCAAGGAAATCATTGTACAGGAATTGATTTTTTTCAGAATGATTTACTAAAATTATGAATAATTTCATTTTAATATAATGTTAATCTTTGTTTCTCATAGTTTTGTATCAAATAAAAGTTATTGACTAGAACATTATAATTTCCTTTTACTTTATTACTTGCCTCTACTCTTAATACCAGGTTGTACCTTTCCCCCAGACCTTGCTCTACCACAGCTAGCCCACCTAGGGTGGAGTTTTCTGAAATAAGAGAAGTTTATTGTCCTGTTGCTTCTGAAGTTTCCTACAAGGAGCCACCACCTACTGTGTTACTGAATCTACTTGCCTGACAAGTTCATGACTAGCAATAATATGCTAATGGATAAGGAGGTGATGAGATCCTAGCATTGAGAGGGATGGGTCCTCTTCCCTTTATATACTGAAATTCCTAAGTAAATATTTGGCTTTGTTCAGAAACTTTGTCTTGGTCTTGTTATTTCTCTTGCTGTCCCACCCCCCACTCCAAAACCCCAGCTTTCCTTTCAGAAACCCAATTCGTGTAGCTGCTGGTAGCTACACAGGTCATACAACAGACCCTTACTTTGAATTACTTGAATTCTCAGCTCTCAAACCTTGACAGATCTCTAGGACTCTTCCAGCAAGCCTAGCTTGCTATCTCATCTCCTCATAGCCTTCCATAATCATCCAGCTTTGCCTTTTTAACATCATCAGCTACTCCTTAGCTGTTGAATAGTCCAAAGGCTTGAGTTCATTGACTCTAATTGTACAGCAACCTTCTATGTCTTGCTACTATGTATGGACAGCTAGAAGCCCAAGTTTTCTTCTGATCTTAGTATTACCAGCTATTTCCACTGTACTAATAATAAATACCGAAAGAAGACAATAGCAGCATTGTCAATAGAAGCCTTTATTAATGCTTATGCTTGCAGCATAATCACAGGAAACCACTCTTCTGATAATAGAAGAGAGTACAAAATAGCCTCTCAAAACACTACAAAAATTGTGTAGTATATTTGTGAGATGCTTTAAATTCCACCAATCAGAGCCTTCCATCACATAACTTCTGTTTTCACTAATCATGATCATTAAATATACATAACTCACAGGACTTGTAGGGCTGGAGAATTTTAGAATTAAGGGAAAAAAGGAGCATTTAGTAAAAACGTATTGGTGGGAATGTATACTGTGTAACCTTCATCTGGAAGGGCATGGAAAACCTCCGTAACAGCCAAGAATGCAGACTAGCCAGTTTCAGAGACCACAAATACCCCCCCGCCCCCAGCTAGGTCCAAGAACAAAAGGCAGGATAAGAGCCAGCCATCTGGATGGTTCTAGGGAACGGTCAGCCATAAAGTGAATAGTATAGACCAAACCACAATCTTGTGACCAAACCACATTCTTGTGCATAATGAGTGTGTAGGATGTTTTCCTTATGACCCTGACTCATTAGGGGCTGGCTCTCTTAGAATTTTCCACTGTTCTCTTGTTATGTTTCCTTGGTAACTCCCTCTCCCCCCCTCCCCCCCAGTTTGTGGTTTTTCCCTTTAAATACCCCTTATCCCTCGTGCCCGTGGTTGAACTCCTCTGGCCTGCAAGGTTATGAGTTTGACCCCAATACTGGCCTTTCCTCAATAAACCTCATGTGTTTTGCAGCAAGTTTGGTCTCTCAAGAGTTATTGGGTGGTTGTGTCATCCCAAGGCTTGAGTGAGGGTCTCCCCAGGTCTTGGGGTCTTTCATTTGGGGGATCGTCTGCGGGATTTATGACCACCCTTGACTCTCCAAAGACCCCTTGAAGGTGAGTTCTTACTTGTGGTCTGTCTGCCTGTCTGTATATTTTCCGTTTGTCTGAAAACTGCTTGATTGTTTTGCAGTCCGTGAACCTTTAACTGGTTGCAACCCAGGAGGGAATAGGAAAGCTTATTTCTAGAGTTACTTCCAGTCAGCACCTCCCCACCCTCCATGAGGAAGAAAGGGATCTGGTCAGCAGACGTGCTAGGACCACTGACTGATACCCTGGGAGACGTCCCAGAGGAAATTAAGGAGTCTCGGGACGCCCAGGAGAATTCCAATAGAGGATCTTTTTTTCTTTTTTCTCTTGTTTAAAAACTTGCATATTGTGTTTGTGATTTTTGTTGCCCTTGTGACTGTGATGGGACAGACAGTAACTTCCCCTTTGACTCTGACATTTGATCACCCAAAAGTAAGAACCTAGGTAAATTTCCGGCTGTCTGTTTTTCTGAAGCAAGGTTGGCACTTGCAATTGAGACGGGTCTTCGTGTGTGTGTGTGTGTGTGTGTGTGTGTGTGTGTGTGTGTGTGTGTGTTTTGTAACTGGTTCATCTCGGCAAACCAGTGGCAGGCACAGTCTGAGCAACTCTGTGATTTAGCTTTGATTATCTGTGTACCTGATGTTTGTTACTGGGCCCAGTTATCTTTCTCTGTGTCATGGACCTGAAAACGTTGAGTTGTCTGTGTAGTAACTGATTTTTTGTGTATGTTTGGACCTTGAACTGATGACTTACATCCCCACCCCCTTGATGGATGGGTGGTGTTGGAGCTAAGGCCGCTGCTGCTGGGTCTTTGGGCTGCTCTTGGGGGAACTGGGAATAAAGATTGGTGTCAGCAGGAATCCCGTGGCTCCAGGTTTCCCAAGAGGGCAGTCATTAAACATGGAATTGGTCCCACAGCTGCCTAAGTTTTAGAGGTAGGGGCCCAGCCCCAGGTGCTTCAATTCCAGTTCTTTCCGGGCCAGATCCAGATCCCTGGCCTTTTCCCCATCCAGGCTGGCCGCCTGGATGGTAACCCCAGCCTCAACCCCAGACATAAACTGAGGCAGAAGGGCTATGTCTGTGGAGCTGTCTCTGAGGAAGGCCCAGCAGCCGACCTGCTGCACCAAGCCATGGGGGCTGCTGGAGACGAGTTTGAGACCCGCTTCCACGGCACTACCTCTGACCTGTCCGTTCAGTTACACGTGACCCCAGACTAAGCCCAAGAACGCTTCACCCAGGTACCCTACAACAGCAGCGGGGGCTGGGTGGAGGTCACAGCTCTATACAGGGACAGGGCTCTGGAGGAGGCATGTCTGTGGGAGGGGCAGCTGCTACTTTGATGCCCAAGAGGCCAAGGTCAGGTGCTGCCAGAGAGCAGGGCACAGCCGTCAGTCACTCCTGAACAACCAAGTGGGTTTCTACAAAATAGATTAATTGGGTGAAAATATTGTCTTTATTATCTGGTTCAAAAATTATTAAATTGGCATCTTGTAAATTGTGGTGATTGGATATTGCAGCCTTGGGAGTTAGGCTTTGTTTACCATGTGGTGGGCGCTGTTTAGATAAATGATTGCTGGTCTGTATTTCATGTTAAAGAAAAAAAATGGTTAAAACTTTGGTTTAGCTTAACTTGTTTAAAAGACAGTCTCAATTAGTACAGCAGAAATTGATAAGCCGATGTGCTGTGGCCAGGAGTTAAGCACAGCTGAAAAAGAGCTGATAGAAGCTGAGTGTCTACACGAGCCTCTCTTAAAGGGGACAACAGCGTTTTGCTTGTAATATTGGTAACAGAAAATTAGCTTAAAATTGGTAACTTGGGGTTGGAGTCATGTTAAACGACAACATGTGGCATGAGCCAATCCAGGAAAACAGGTCTTCATGGTATTTTATGTAATTCTTACCCCTTATATATTTAGTAAAGCCAAGGGTGAGGCCTGGGCCAGAGATAAGATTTATGATGTATTGAAAATTGCACTGTCATGCATTCATATGTAAGAATTGGCAGCTAAACTTTATATTGTGATAGTAATGCTTTGATATTGATTTTAAAGAAAATAGAATGTTTAAAACTAGGTTTTGTTTAAATTATGATTATACCTTAACATTACAAGAGTTAAAAAGGTGTGGAGTCTAGAGACAAGTGATGAGCAGTTTGGAGATCAATAAAGAAAGAGTTAGTTTGCCTTGGAAATAAAAAGAGAATAGAAAAATAAACCAAATTCTATCAAAACATGGTAGTAGAAGGAAACCTGGAACAGCTATGGTTGTTGCTGGGAGGAGGCTGTTTTGCACGTACTGTTATTGAGCCAGTGGGAGATGCCTTGGTCAAATACACCTGGAAGAGCTGGCTAGCATTAGCAAAATAAGGAATTTTATCTTGTCCTTTATATCAGAAATGGGGACTTTCTTATTTAGGAATTTTGAGGATACTAAATTTATTTTGAGATTCATATGTTGCAGAAATGCATAGCCTTGGTGAATACCTTCATCAGACATGCTAAACTTGCTTGCTTGAACTCAGCCTGATCCTGAACTTCAGCCTGATCCAGTTAAGACACAGACATCAGAAGATTAATTCTGTTTTTCCTCCCCCCTTATATTCTATGCCCCTGTTCAGCTCGAAGAAGCTATGACTGAGTCGTCTACCAGGTTCCCTGGGCTTTGGGGCTAGAGAAGGTTGTTAATAGGTTGCGTTTCTAGGAAATATAAAGTGATCATATTTAAAATAGGAAAAAATAGCCAGATTTAATTGTATAGCTATAGAAAGCCTTATAATTTGTTATTGAGTCACATGTTCCTATTTGGTGCAGAATCTGTTTTGATACAAAATCAATGTTATCTTTAATATAAGGACCTTCTGATAATATTTACCCTGTACTGAAAATGAGTTAATTGATATATAGACAATTTAAACTAAAAGCATTGTGTGACTAAAATTTGGTCAGCTATTTAAATATTTCTTCAGATACACAGCTTATTCTTAGAAAGTTTGCTTTGGTGTTTATATTATTAAGTTCTGAACTTTGTATCCTATATTTGTAGTAGTGATTGGTAAAAGTTGAGGCTTGTGTTATAAACCATTTACATCTTAAATTGGTATGCAGAAAATGAGTAAGAACCTTTAAATTGAGAATTTGTTGTTAAAATTGGGTGTACAATAGTGTTCTTATTGATTGAAAGATGTAGCTAATACAGGTTTGTTGTGTATACTTCAAGACCAAAAGATGAAGTTTTCTATAGACAGATCTGAGATGTTTAGATCGGTGAACTTAGGGCCAAATTAGCAAATTCATGGCTCTGAGTTTATTGTTAGGGTAACTTCAAGAGTTTCATTAGAAATAACTGAGAGTAGTTCAGACGATAATCCAGATTACTTTACATAGGTAGCTGGTTTTCAAAAACATCAGAAATCCACAGAATATGGCATTTGGTATTATTTATTCATCTGGCTAGAGACCTGACTGTGACTGATAGCACCCTTTCTCAGACTCAGAGAAGAGACCGAGCATCATCGGAGCTGCTCCAGCTGTGGCAAGACAACCACTGGGCAAAATTGCCTCTTCATCTGCAGACGATACTGTCCAGAAAGGACACACAGGCCTAGGACAAGCTTATATCTGCCGAGACAGAGTAGGCCAGTTCTTAATGTTCCTGTTCTCAGACATTCATGAGCCAGAAGGCTGAAGATTGATGCTCCAATGTTTTAAAGGACTTTCCAGGTGTCCAGCAGTCTCTATTAATTGGCAATATTTTTTGGAAGCTGTGTTAGGCTTCCCATATATTCTCTATTATTCAGTCATTCCTGGATTTCTGATGGAGTTGAAAGACTATGAAAGTTAGAAGATATGCAGGATAAGTCCTTAAGAAAACTAGTGCAGGTAGCTGAGAAAGTGTTTTTATAAATGGAGAAAGAAAAAGGAAAGTTGCAGAAGGACTGTGAAAGGGCATAGTAATTGAATGGAGTTTAGTGCAAGAGTCAGAAGGAATAAGAGGCTAGAGAGCATAAGAGAGATAAGACAGGAAAGAAGAGAAGCTAGGAAGCTTGAGAGCTAGTAAGATAGTGACTAGCAATAAAAGAGAGTTAGGAGTTCCCCTGAGAGTTATGTTGGGAGACTGCAGGGGCAGCTACAGGAACATCTGCTATGGCATTACAGCATAAGGCTTATGGAGAGTTAAGAGCCGCCATTGATTTAAATATAGAAGAATGTTGCTTTTATGTAAACCATTCAGGAGTCACTAGAGACTCCATGAGAGAGACTAGATCAAAGTCAGAGGGACAGAGAAGCACAACAAAACTGGTTCGAAAGTTGGTTTAGCAAATCCCCGTGGATGACTGCTCTGGTGTCCTCCCTTGTTGGGCCCCTTTTAATTCTGCTTTTGCTGTTAGCTATAGGCCCATGCATGCTTAATAGACTAGTTGCCTTTATTAAACAGAGAATAAGTGCTGTTCAAATTTTAATGTTAAGTCAACAATATTATACTTTGCAAGGCCAGGAAAATCTAAAATATGATGATACTGATATTTAGTTCTATGATTAGAACTATACACTAAAAGAAGTGGGGAATGTAGGGTTGGAGAATTTTAGAATTAAGGGAAAAAGGGAGCATTTAGTAGAAACGTATTGGTGGGAATGTATACTGTGTAACCTTCCTCTGGAAGGGCATGGAAAACCTCTGTAACAACCAAGAATGCAGACTAGCCAGTTTCAGAAACCTGTTGGCCACAAATGCCTCCCCCCCCCCCCCCCCCCCCCCCCCCATAGGTCCAAGAACAAAAAGGCAGGATATGAGCCAGCCAACCATCCGGATGGTTCTAGGGAACGATCAGCCATGAAGTGAATAGTATAGACCAAACCACAATCTTGTGACCAAACCACATTCTTGTGCATAATGAGTGTGAAGGATGTTTTCCTTATGACCCTGACTCACTAGGGGCTGGATCTCTTTAGAATTTTCCACTGTTATCTTGTTATGTTTTCTTGGTAACCCCCTCACTCCCCTAGTTTGTGGTTTTTCCCTTTAAATACCCCTTATCCCTCGTGCTTGTGGTCCTCTGGCCTGCAAGGTTATGAGTTTGACCCCAATACCAGCCTTTCCTCAATAAACCTCATGTATTTTGCAGCAAGTTCTATCTCTCAAGAGTTATTGGGTAGTGGTGTCATCCCGAGGCTTGAGTGAGAGTCTCTCCAGGTCTGGGGGTCTTTCAGACTCACGTTTTCATCAATTATAGCTTTGAAATACATATTACATCACATTCCTCCTATGGATACAGATTTATTTCTGTCAAAAACAAGATTTATGTGTCTCTAAGGAAAGTAACCCCTTCTTAAAGACTCTCTTCCCCCTTCTTAAAGACTGGTATTGCAAGATCCAGAGAAAGTATGGGTAGGATCTTCTACAGTGGCTGCAGTCACAATTATATGGGCGTTCAATGAAGCTTCACTTGGCTGAAGTGAGGTACCCTCAAGCTGGTGCAGGTTGTCGGTAGGATCTGTCCAAAGCAGCTGGGTGGTATGAAGACAGGCCAGCTGGTCATTAAAGCAGGATAGGCTTGATGGTAATTTCCAACTTCAGGCAGTCATGCACAAGGAAATTGTCGGACAGACTCAGTCAGATATCAAAGTGGCTGGCTAATAGCTTGGCTTATTTAAAGGAAAAGAACAATAAATAGTCTTAGAGTTAAAAGTTCTTATGATAGTGACATTCTCACTAGACTGTAATAGTATTTATTTCCTCACCAAGAACTACTTAGGTAGAATTGGTTCCTGCTGTTTCTTGTAGACAAAAGCAAACGTAAAGGTAATGCTTCTTGGTTACAGATTGACTTTGTGAGAATAGGCAGATACATTTTTTTTTCTTCTAGTATTGAACAGCTCACATTTGATAAAGCCTCAGAGAAGGTGTAATTATAATTAATAATTGTTATTTAGTGTGGTAGATAGTATAATGTGAACTTGACACAAGCTAGAGTCATCTGTGATGGGGATCCTCTATTAAGAAAAGGCCTACAAAAGATCAGGCTTTAGATAAACCTGTACCACATTTTCTTAATTAATGATGGAAACAAGAAATCCCAGCCCCTTATGGGTTCTTCCACCCCTAGGTTAATCATCCTGAGTGCTATTAAAAAGATCAGGCTGAGGAGGCCATATAGAACAAGCCAGTAAGTAGCATGTCTCCATGACCTCAGTATCAGATCCTGTCTCCAGGTTCCTGTCCTGTTTGAGTTTCTGTCCTTCAATGATGGACAGTGATATGGAAGCATAAGTTGAACACTTTACTACACAATAATCTTTGGCTATTTTATTTTACTACTACAATAGCAATCATAACTAAAGCTATTATAGTTTGAAAAATAACAAGAATATTTGTAGTTGTGTTATGTGATATATTTTAGAAATAGAGGGAAATATTTTAAATTAAAATATGATATAGTTATAAATATGATGAAATACTGTGAAATTGTAATAATTTAAATAAAGCAAAAAGATGATAAAAATGTGGGATAATATCCTGGTTTGTAGGTACCTGCAATAGTTGTGATTCTAATTCTAAGGGCAGGGGCTAAAAGTTTTTTGATAAAAGGGCATATATGTACAATTTGGAAAAAGAAACTAATAATGCATATTTTCAATAATAGATTACTTCTCTGATGCTGTTAGATACTAAGAGATAGAACTGTTTAAAATTTAATGTTCTTTGGCTAAGCCATTCTATCTGGGTTCCTGTTAACATTTACTTTGCCAGAAAGTACAAAATGTATCAGGTTTGGATGAAGCTTTGACAATCTGGATAGTGGAGAGTGGGAATACAGCAAAACAAGTTTCCTATGAATTTGTAGTGTTTAGAGGGTTAGAATGTTTTTTAAAGGTCTGAAAAAGCAAAGGGGTGGCATTTTCAATGTAACTCACAAACTCTAAGCATCCTAGCATGAGAAAATGTGCTTTGTCTAGCACTTGGCAGGGACCACAGCATTTTCTAATCATCCACCATTTTGATAGGACTGTGACAATAAATATAACTACAGTAATTTCATTTTATAAACTAAATTTATTGTTTCTCTAGTTTATTGTTTTCTCTACCCATCAACCACTAATACCAGGAGATTAAGAAAGGCTCTTATCAAACATCCTATAGTCTTTAACTGAGTACTTAGTAATTACCTGTAGAAACGGCCATCTATGAACCAATAAACCAAAACTTTCAATCTCCTTTCCCTCTTCCATGTGGGCCTGAGTTCTCCTCTCAGTCCCAGCTCTGCTGATGTGTATTTGTCCATCAATGATATTTATAACTCATTTAATATAACTGGTACCCAGATACTGATCTGCCAGTATCTCTGTTGATCTAGAAAATCTGTACATTGTTTCCATTTACACTTTTAAATCTTTTGCTCCAGCTGATTTTTAATGAGTTATAGTTTGCCTAAGTGTGGAATACATCCAACAGGATATGCGAGAGATAACATATGTATTCATTTCAGGCTCTCCATTTGCTTGCTAGCAAGTAGTTGTCTACTCACTTCAAGGTTACTTCTTAATCCTGACTGTCCTCCCTTGTATTTTATTCTAGCATTTGTAAAGCTGTATAAAAGCACAACAAAGGTTATAGCATCTTCACTAGCCCTATTGTCTACATCGTTTTAGAAAATGTTCTTCTTATTCACTCTTCACACTTCCCGGTTTTGAGTGTAACATTTGTCTCATGGCCAACATTTCAATTGAAAAGTAGTCAAGACAAGTAAAACTAGAGTGGAAGAATCAACAGAACTGAAGGATCCATTGAATACAACAGAGGCATCTCAGTGAAAGGAATGCTAATAAGAAGTTAGAAATTTTTACTTTGGAAAATAGTCAGAGACTGTGGTTTTCATTGTGTCTTACTTTCCTTCATCAAATTCTCTCATTTATAGATTTTAGTTGCATATATATGTACACACATTTTTTTTTTTTATTTCCAACTTGGTTTTTGAGTCTCAAATAATGTGTTTCTCTGAAACTCTTGTATGAAATCAATGAAAAATAATTATAAGATTTAGATAAAATAATCTTAGGCAGAAAATCTCATCCCATTGCAGAATGTTAAATCATGAAGATCATTTTACCCAAATTGTCTTCTATATTGTATTTCTTTGAATCAAATTTCATTGCAGTTATATTTTTAGTCATTGAACAAATATTAATTGTGTGAAGAGAAGTATAGAGGATGGAAAGTGTCATCATTAGGGAATTTTTCTAAGCTCAGTCCAGAATCCAACCAAGAAAATCTTGCCTGGACATATATGTTCATCTGTAGATTTTATCAGGCAACAGCCCCTGCCTGGGGTGACCTAAACCTCACAAATGAGAATGACTTTAACAACTATGATTGACCTTGTTTACATGGCATTTATTTACATGGGTCCTATTTCCATGTTAGAAATTATATTAACTGAAAATTATGTGAACAACTGACCTTTCAAATATTATAGCATTCAATCTGGATTGTTCACCTTCATATGACATGAATTATACAACATAACTCAACAGATTAAGTCCCTTTCCCAAACGGAGACCACCATGTCCCAATAACCATACTTCATACAGTATTCTGTATCCAGCATCTGCATAATGCCCCATGTCTTCATTACTCTGGAAAATGCTCTCCATCTTGTCCTGTCCTCACTAAACTCTTATTCCTATTCAGGTCTAAAGGATGAATCTGCTTGTTGCTGGTTAGTCCTTTGTCCTACCTTCAGATCTAGTACCTCTGAGACCATGGAACTACGGAAAATAAGACAAAAAATGACATCACATTTGTGGATTTTCCTCTTTACTGAAAAAGGGAAGAATAAATAAGAAAAAGATGAATAAGGCAATTATAGCAACTGTTGAATTATCTGAAGAAAATATATGCAATATTCTTATATGATGATGGCAGAGGCAAAAGAAAAATCACCAGTTTAGTAGTTGAATATCACACATTGCAACAAAAGGAGAAATGAGCCCAGAACTGTACAACAAGAATAGTTTGATGGGATAGAGGAACATGAAGGAAGCTTGGCTATTTAGGACACAAAGTAGTAGTAAGTGGGAGTAGAGAGATAGTCATGCCTAAATTACCTTGTCTCCTCAGATCCTACTAAATGGCTTGAAACAAATTCTAACAGTACAGATGCTCCTGAAAAGTTTGGACAATATACTAATATCATTTGTTTTAATATTTTACAAAAGTCTTCCTGGTGCTAGGCAAAGAATAGACAGTAAGTATGCCAAGCAGAGGCAGAGACTACTGATCCATTTCCAATAACATCAATGATAATGGTACTTGAACATTTACTACTGCAAAATTTGGAGTTATCTCAAATGACTTTAAAGTAGAATGTTTCAGAGGCTATTTTCGATCATATTTTAAAGCCAAATCTGTAGGTTCCAAGGAATAAAGTAAGATTCTCAGGGTAGCACAACAGGTTGTTGAGGTCAATTTCAAGCCCAAGCCATATCCTTTGTATTACTGTGCTGTCAGTTCTAGGAGCTTATGATTATTAGACCTTCATTATCATCCAACAAGTCACATTGAAGCCCTCAAATGAATAAGAATCTTATCTGAAAAGTAGTAATTGATAAAAACTTCTGGAGATGGAAACTATTAACAACAGGAAATGAGAGAGGATGAGAATGAAGATACCCAACATCATATTCTCAGGAAAACTTGTTCTCTTACAGAAAATGCTATTCTTTATTTAAATTACCACATATTTTCACTTCTATTTCCCTCACCAATGTTTATTTTAATCTATTTTATTTTAAATTTAGAATGCTAGACATTTTTCTCTTGAAAAGTTGTTACTATGGAAATCTAGTGATCTCACCTGAAAAGTTTAGATAGTTCATTTAAAAGTCTCCACACACAGACATAAAATATATCATGATTTCAATGATTCTTAGCCATTTTTTCCTTTTTAAAGCATATCCAAAAATAAAAGAAAAATTGGAGGAGGCTTAAAATACTTAGTTGATTTGGCAATATAATTAACAAGGAGAAAAGAGTAGTGAGTGACTAAGTTCATGAAAAACAGCAATATGCTATTTAGTCACATCTCTTAAAAAAAAAAAAAAAAAGAACGCCTTACAAGATGCAAATTTTCCACAAATAGCACAGGACTCAGAAGTCCTAGGAAGCATCTACACAAGTTAAGTAAATTACAAAATTATTTATATTCATTTTGACCTTTTAAAACCAAATAAGGTAAATTCGTGAACAAGTCATTTAGAACTAGAATGGTAACAGTTATGGAAGTGACTAAATTTAATTCTGTCCCTCAAGCCGACTCTAGTCCCTCTTAAGCTACTTAGGAAGAATCAAAGATGTGCTCAATGTAGTTGGTGTCATTCTCTGACCAGGATCCTGGACTGAGGAAAAAAAAAACTGAGATGTAAATATTTCCTGTTTTCTACTCCTTGACTGTTGATGAAATGTGTTCTGTAAAAACTGACTTACTTTGAAATGCTACAAATATGCATTCATATATCCTGTAACTATAGATAAAGAATTATTTATTATAGAGAAAAATTAAATGTTTAAATTTATTACAATGCCCTACAATAAATAAACTAATTCCCACTTCTCTCTATTATGCCTTCACTGTAGAAGCCACAAGAAAGTTATAAAATGTCATCAAGATTGAAGAGCCAGATATATTACTCAGTTTGAAGGTCTGCTACTTATAGACAACAGAAATATGTCTAGTTTTCTAATTGAGCATTTAGAAAATGTTATCATGAATCATACTTTAAAATGTGTTTTTAGTAGTAAAGTTTAATGATGATTGAAGAGATTTTTTGAACTGAACAAGGATACCACCAATAGACATGTCAAGGTTGACAGAGGAAAGCCCATGAGGCCTCAGTCCTACATAAATAACTACAGTCAACTAAGGAATTCTGAGTGCTAGATGAATAGTCCTCTGCAGGGAAGAGTAACCAACTGCTGATCTAATACCAAAATGGTAAGTCATAAAAATGTACATGCAAGTACTATTGGACAGACAGAGCAGGCTATGTTTAGGAATATATGTATGTATGCACACATACATGTAATAACAATTAATGAAAAAATAGCCCATGAATTTGGAAGAGAAGGGTATATGGGAAATTTTGGAAGGAGGAGTAGGAAGGGAAAGAAGATATAATTATATTATCATAAGTTATGAATAAAAGAAAAAGAATGAAGTTTGGATCTCTAGCATATACATATTTTTGGAGTGAATGTGGTTGCCTGCTTATAATTTCAGTGACCAGATGACAAAGACAGAACTCTAGAGAAATCTAGCAATCTATGGTATCCTATCTAGTTGGGTCAGTGAACTCTGGGTTCTTTTTAGAGACTGGGTCTCAGTGAATACAGTGGAAGACAGTCAAAGTAAGATAAGAGAAACCTGAGTGCCTCCTTGTTGACTACTTAGAACATAAAATCATCTGGAAGCTGGCTCTCTGGGATGCCTGTGACGATTATCTTTATTTCATTAATTGAGGTGGGATGTTCCCACTGTAGGTAGAGCCAACCCCTGACCAAAATCCTAGGTTGTATACACTGCAAACAAAACAAAACAAAACAAAACAAAACAAATCAAAACAAAACAAAACAGAAAACTATCAAAAACCAAACCAAACCAAACCAAAACAAATACAAGGAAAACTGAATAGCAACAAGAATTCATCATTTCCCTCTTCTTGGTTGTGAATTAGATGTGTCAGGGCCTCTAATCTCCTTCAGCCCTGGCATCTGCCTCCGTGGACTATACAACTGATCAGTAAGCCTGAGCAAACTCTCTCTGCCCGGAGTTGTTTCCACTGGGATATTTTATCACAGCAAATGGAACAGACACTAGGACACTAATGTTTTCTGAAAAAAAAAAAAGCTTTATTTTAAAGTTTAATCTAAAATTTCAGTGAAATTTAGAGCTCCATGGTGTATGTCTTCAAGTGCCATGTTAAGCACCCAGTTTTGGGTCCTGAAGTAGAACCAGTTTTTGGGAGAAGTAGACTGTAGCAAGAAGCAGATTGTGAAAATCAAACCTGTTTTACTCCTGGAGTAAGGTAAACAGCTGCCAAACTTTCATTTTAAAAAGTGATGTTAATTTAATATATTGATGGTATTTTGATCAATTACATAAAATTTGATGGCTCTAGCCAACTGCTGTTACTTTTTTCAACACATTGTAATATGTTGTGATGTTAAAATGATATTTGAACATGATTTTTAAAACATAAAAAGGAGAAAAAACCCATCCTTTCCATGATTATTAGCCACCAACTCAAAGCGCTTTTAGGAGTTATTTTCAGTTTACAGATTCAGGTACCATTTGTATCTCTGCTGTGGTAGTGTTCAAAAATGCCTCCATATCAGAATGAAGAAATGTAGGAATGAGCCATAAATCTTCATAGCAAAAATTCCTTCTTTCTTTCTTTGCCCAACTCTGTCTCTCTCTGTCTCTGTCTCTTTCTCTGTCTCTGTCTCTCTGTCTCTCTGTCTCTCTGTCTCTCTGTCTCTCTGTCTCTCTCTCTCTCTCTCTGTGTGTGTGTGTGTGTGTGTGTGTGTGTACGTGTGTGTGTGGACAATCATCACAATACTTATGTATACAATATTCTAATGGTCAACAAGGTGTTGTGGGAGATTCACCGAGTCCCAGCTCATGTACAATCAGTAGAAAGACAAAAATTTCTATGATTAAGACCTTTGCCCACGGTTATGCAGATAACACTCTTTCTATTGGTCTTAGGAAAACACCAAAATAATCATTTCCATCTCTATAGATAGAATGTGATATTTGTGTAGAATCAGATTATATGTATTCAACATATAGACTCCATAGTTTGAGCAAAATAATTAATCTCCATTTTAAATATTCTCAAAGAGTCTAGAGCAGAATAAAATGAGTCCAATATATTATTCATAATTATACTGTGTTAACATGTAGGAGATTATAAATATTTCTTTACTCAATTGGTTTTAATATTTGTTCCTCGTTTACTTTATGTTTATTTTTGAACTGGGCTTTTGGCATTCAACTTGAAAGTGCCTCTCCAGATACAATAATTTAAATTGCCTGTCTTAGAAGTTTAATAATTGAGTAACTTTTGTTATTGACTGGTGTCTTAGTCAATTCAAATAAGTTTAATTAAAATAAATTCATTTCTCTTTTATTAATGTATCAATGTGTCACTTTTCTCCATCCCCTTCTATATAACCTCCCTCTAACGCCTTCCATGTCCTTTGAACCCTAAGTCACTTTTCTCAGTTTCTTTGATTATCATTGCTTGTCAAACATAAATATATGCATAAATATATAAATACAACCTTTTAAGTGTTGCTTCTGTGTACGTAATTTCAGGGATTACCACCTTGCACTGAATAATTAATTAGGAGTCTCATCTCTGAAAGAGGTTAGTTCTCTTTTTCCCAGCCATACAGAATTGGTTGTAGGTCTTTGTTCCAGGGTAGAACGTTGAGATTTCTTGCCACTGCATTAGCACAGCTGTTGATATTATCACTCTTCAGGTCTTGTTTAGGTGGCTCTACTCTTAAGTTTTCATGGTGTAACTCCATATCATTTCTAGGAGACATAATATATAGCAGAATTCCTAGTCCCTTCTTCTACCATGTATCCTTTGTGTATCTATCTCAAATTCTTTTTTTAATCTTTTATTTTTGTTCAATATCTAAATCATGACTTATCTCTAAGTATGCTATCTTTATATATTTTCTTATTAAAAATATTTTTGTTTGCTAATTCTCATATTTTTATGTCTTCTATCTACTTGTCTGTGTGATACTGTTCTTAGACATCTTTTTAATAATCTACAGATCATAATAATGTTTGTATTTATTCATTTTTAACCGCCCTGATGAATTTTTAGCTTTTTTAATCGTTCATTTTTTTTCTTAATCTTGTTTGTGCTTCTATCTGTATTTATTTATTCATCCAGATTTATTCTGTCCTTATCTTGTAACCAAGGAAGTGTATCTCTAATGGTATAATTCAGTTTTGTAACTTTTGCTTACATTTGCAACAATTTTGATTTGGCTTTTATTTTGAACTGTTTGTTATTTTTGCAAAATATTGCTCTTACAGTCCTCCATGGTGCCTGGATGATGCTACTTTTGATGGTATTTACTTCTCTATTGAGTTCTCTTTATCCTTTTCACACATCTTACTTGTTTGTTTTTGTTTTTTCCTTTTTTCAAGCTTACCCACATGTATTTAAACTGGGACCTTTGTTATCTGGTGCAAATTTACCTATCACTCCATCAGATCTACTGTTTCCTTCATTGACTCTTGGCATGTGTATGTGTGTGTGTGTGTGGGGGGGGATTAGTCAGAAGAACTTGGATGAACGTCAGCTCAATTGAACACTCAGAGTTCTTTCAAATCAATTAGATTCCTGATTGTATCCTCCACTCCATCTTAACCAGAAGAAATTCATACTTGTGAAGGATGCGCAGGCTTCAGTGCTGTGGTGCTTTCTTGCACATTAATTTCCTCAAGCAGAACTACTCCTTGCCTGTGACCTTTCAAAATGGGAACAGATGGAATGAGTTTCCCTTTGTGTTCTGGGATGTGGAATACACATGCATGGCTAAACCTCCATTTTTTTCCTTGGAAAAGAAAATACCTGTAAGTATCAAGGTGGCTGGTCTGCTAATTGATTTCTTTTGGCTCTTACCTTCACATAGGGAGGTGTGTAAATTTCTAGTCTTGTTCACTAAAGGAGGAATAAGTAACTCTAACAACATGATTTAGTATGGGAAGCCCAAGTTGTACAGTTAAAGTCCTATATCATCTTATTGAGGTTGTGTCCATCCTTATATTAATAACACAAATATATTTGTTTCTAAATGGTGTTTTTTGACATTTTTGTAAAGTTTAGAGAGTAATTAAAGAAGAAAAGTTGTTACTTACTGGCAACTTCATAATCTTTTAAATTTTCCTTGGTAGCAGATCTTGGAGAATATGAAGCCTTTCTGTGCCTCTTTTCTCAGTCAAGAACTTACAGTGACATATGAATATTTTACCCATGGAGTCTTTTATCATGTCCTATTTCATTCATTACTATTTATAGTTTCAATTCCAGGTGGTGGATAGAAGATGATGTTTTTGATGTACCTTTATACATATATCCTATTTATGTAGAGTGGGAAGAATGGAAGAAACTGGCCACTGTACAAAACTTTAATATTCTATTTCATTTTTTTTGATTTCACATTTAGTACTTTTCAACACATGGCTGTTCTCTTTTCTCTTACAAATACAGCTGGTTGATTTTTATTGGATATTGAGTATAATTTTTTATTTTATTAATTGGTATGTTTGAGGGATTCTAAACATTTACTCTATCCTACCAAATGCTCCCAGATATTACAAATTATGAAAATACTTAATTGGCAAGGTATTATAAAGTCATTTTAGTGTTGTTTCCTAATCCTTGTGAGAACTTTCATGCCATAAGATTCAGATCACAAAAATGTTCTTGTTTTAATATTCGTGAGCAAGCTTGTCTTGACCTCACTTTCTTTTATTTCAACCAAATCATGCTTGCTTACACAAAGTGAGAGGACTAATTTCAAAAAGACCTATTCGGACTGTACATTAGTATTCTGAGATGCTGAAATAAGCTGAGGATCAAAGACTTCTTAAATAATTGACAAGCAATAGCTAGAGAATAAATAACACTCTAATTAGAAGCTCCTGGAAGGCTTAATTGTGTGACTCACCAAGGAATCCTATTACCTCAAAGGTAACTTATTAATGTTAATTATGATTTATTTTTATGTATCAGCAGGGATTCTAATAACAACACAGCCACACTAAACAAATAGGACACAGGAAGAAAAGTAAGACAAATAGACTGCAGTCTGTGGTCACCCTTGTTTGACCTCCAGAATTTGGAGCCACTCATTTGGGGTTCTGGTTTTGCCATTAGTCTTACAGAACACAAAGGTATTGTCCTTAGGTGCAAAAGAGCTTTGACTTCTAATAATTTTCCAGTGTAATTTTGAATACAAAGAATGTGAAGGCACCACAGGGTTCTAAAAATTTTCAGCATTAGAGGAGAAAATTTAGCAGGAAACAAATCACCTACAATGTTACTGTATATTTCCAGAGTGCCTGGATCAAGAATATGAAGCTAATATAAATAATTTAATCACAGAGACCACTAAGCAAGCTTGTTAGCAATCAAGGCCACATAACGGCCTGAAAGGGGGAACATTATCTTTTGTGTTCAACCATTGCGGCTAGAAGTCTGAATATAAACCAGGTGAGCGGGTAAATGGCTCCATAATAAGCATGTTTTCCCAGTTGGCAGAGCTCCAGGCTTTCTTGTCTGAGACAGGTGCACTGGTCACCTTGTTGTCCAGACTGGCAGATGTCCACTTCAGGGAAGTAGCCATGCATCTCTTTCTTTGCCTAAGGGGAAGTCTTTTTCTCTTAGTTGGTCTCTTAGACTATAAGCAATGACAGCAAAGCCCATTGTCTATTGCCTTCTGTTTCCATCTCATTCATCAGGCTTCAGCCTGACACCCTGGATTGGTGCAGTACAGTTTATTATTCCCATTTTTGGCCTGAGTTGCCCAAAGCAAAACCCAGCCAAAACCTTAATAACACTTCCTGTTTTCATAGTATCCCACTGCTTAAAATAGTAATCTTGCTCCCTGCTCCACTGCCACAGCACCATTCTCAGACATCTTAGGCATTCAGGACATTTTTTTGGTGAATGTTAAAAGAAATTACTCCAAGTGACTAATCATCACTTTTATATAAAATAATGCTTGAAATCAAAATCTTTATTTAATGAGAAACAATTAAAATTGTTATGTAAAATATCTTTTTGAATTCAAGAATACTAGTTTTAAAAAAAAAATTTCTAGGCTCCCGTTTATGTTTTAGAACCTGAGAAGAAGTGTATAATGCTTGATTCATTACCTTTACCATCTTGTCTTATTTTACGATCTGGTTTAGAGTGTGGATTTTTAAAAGAAAATCAATTGATGTAAATAGTCAAAATAAAGAAACAAATACTAGTTCAATATTTATATACTATTTTATTTTTTCAGTTTAAAAACTATCCTTCAAATGATTTTCCTAAATTCCAGACAACTATTAATGATAATGTTTTTCAAACACAAAAAGTTTACTGTGATAATAAAACAGTCTCTGTGTTCAGAGTTATTTATGCCATATAGTTTTTGTCGAGTTTCCAGCGTGTGACCCTCTTGGTAGCACTTCTGTGTAGCAAATCTTCAGTCTAGCTCTCTGTGGATACCTTCGATGGCTAATATTCATTCAGACATATAATACCTAAATCCAAAATGATATTATCAACAATTTTAATGTTTTAATTTAAATCAGTAATCATTCTTTTTCAGAAACAGCAAATTAAAAATTACTCTGCTTTAAGTTTATACCTGTATTCATGGGGCATCTCTGGAGTAGCAGAACCAGTTAGAAAGGCTATTAGACTGGCCCCCACAATTGGTACTTGGGTTGTCCCAGGTCAGTGGCCTGCATCCTTAAGAGTCAAATAACCACTTGCTACTCAGGCAAGATGCTGAAAGCACTAGAAGAAGAACTAAAGAAAAAAATCACACAAAATCATTTTGTAGCATTCTGACAGGAAATATGCTTCATAGAACCATTAAAAATATGTACTAAGCAAGCCTCATAAAATAGCTTTTAAGTGGTGTTTGAGATACTCAGTTTATTGAAAACAAAGTAATAAAGAACTGTGGTAGGATGGAGGATGAGGAGAGACCATGAGCTGAATACAGCCTAGGGTCCTCCACCAAGAAAAAGACCAGTTAAGAATATGTAACTGGGAAGTGGGATATGAGATGTAAACGAAGGGAATGAATAATATTCACAAAAGAAAAAAGCCTAAAAAAAGAATAGACAAAAAGAAAACAAGAATAAATGTCCCGGAGAAAGATGAAACATTCCTTAAATGAAGACTATGTTTGGCTCTTGTCTTGGTGGTTTACAGCATTGCGAAGGAATAGAAGATTCTCAGCAAATTTCAACACTTAGATAATATTTTAACTTCCAAAGGACCAATTGCTTTGGTCCAAAGTCAACTTCACATTAATTTTAACTCACATGCTACATTTTGCACAGACAAATGCAGGGTAGTATTCCACAAAATGAGTGAAAATATAATAAAGTTTATTTAAAAATGAAAAATAAAGAACATATCCACAACTAGACTGAAACAAAGGTAATGTAGAGGTTTAATGAATAGTACTATGCCAATTGTAATTACTGTTCTTTAAATTATTTATTGTTGTATTAAATGTTAACATGAGAACATGTTTGGAGAAGCTTGGAGTTCTGTGTTTTTTATTTATACAGAAGTTGAAAATTCTGTCTTAGTACAGAACTTTTAATGTCTTTTTTTTTTTTTTTTTTTTTTTTTGCGAAAGAGCAAGGTATTAAAAAATGGTTTAAGCTTAGCAAACAGATTCTCTTTTTCTATGTCTACGACATGGGTATGGTTAGTGTCTCGATGATTTTTCAAACCACAGGACTGCTCACTGTCAGTTTGTGACTTGGTGTAAGATCAATAAGTTGGGAACTATTTTATTTCTCCTGTGTACTTACCCAACCATTAAATTAACTTTCCTAGTGGCAAGATTATTGCTGCCTTGTTCTCTGAACCATCAGGTTACCAAGAGATGCCTTTTTATTTTGAGAACCAAACATTACTACAAATTCATCAATTTTACTCTTCAAATGAAATGTATAAACATTCACCCCATTTAATCATTATTTCCCTTCAGTTCTTCCTTTTATAGTCTTAGCCTATATTAATAGGACATTGCTTTTCAAAATCTATCATTTCTTCTTCTTGGGAAAAATCTAACAAATGACCATGAATCGCCATGTTGTCTAAATTTTGTGGCACACTCTCAAAAGACAGCTTTAATTTGTATTTTTTTTCCTGCATGCTAATCTGTTAGCTAAATGAATGATTTGATTTTCTTCATTCAGTACTTCTCATTACAAAGATCAAATTACGTACATCTTGTCCTCGTAGCATCTTCTCTCCCATAGATAGAAAAATCGAATACTCAAGGTCTATAGCCTCCTGGCTTTATTGCGAAACCTGCCTTGGGCTACTGAGGATTTGTATAAACAGACTTTATTAATGAAGACTTTTTCTTCGGGTCCTTATCTAGTGATAATTTCTGGTGTTTTACTCATATGTAAATCAGATTCTAACTGCTCTTAACTGTAATTTCTTTTTTGTTTGTTTGTTTTTGTTTTTGTTTTTGGGTTTTTTCGAGACGATTTCTCTGTGTAGCCCTGGCTGTCCTGGAACTCACTCTGTAGACCCGGCTGGCCTCCAACTCAGAAATCCGCCTGCCTCTGCCTCCCAAGTGCTGGGATTAAAGGCGTGCGCCACCACCGCCCGGCTAATTGTAATTTCTTAATTGTAATTGTCATAACATCATTTTTAAACCAAACTGAACTTCACAATACATAAAAAAAAATACAAAACAGAAAACAGACGGTGAAATTATTTCTCATAGCAGTCCTGAAAATCAGTAGTTTCCTGATCGTTTTACTAGTTCCTATAAAATGTTACTAATAATAATGACAGTTAAGTGTCAGAGTTCTGCGAAGAGCACAGCATAAATGATCATTTTTAAAAAACGTGAGGTAGGCTCCTGCTGAACAATAAAAATGAACTAGATTTTTCCTATCTAGTTTTGAAGCTGAATAATTCTTGCTGTTAAGTTCATGGCTATTTTACCTCCCAAATTCATAATGGAGTTTGAGTAGATACATTTCACGTATTTTGAACATACCCTCAAGAATGAGGCCAGGGATGGACACAGAACTTTCTCGAGAGCCACGAAGAGAGTACTTAGGCAATCAATACGCCTGGGAGTCGCCATCCTCTGAGTTTCATACCACCTAGCCACTTCTGGTAATGATTGATTTTGTTATGTGTTTTGGTGACTTGTGTTTATTCTTTAATTCTCATACTCTTCTGACAGAAGGAACTTTTTCATTCTTCCACAAAATTAATTGAATTTATAACATACACTCAATATAAATGCTTGGCAAATACTAATTTAAAATAAAGATATGGATGTTTTATCACTTATTATTTAAAATAAAAATATTTCAAAACCTACAAAGACGGCTTCTTGGATTTGGGTTTTGGTTGATGTTTGAGAAAAACCATGGCAGGAAGAGGAAGCAGTTATTGGAAGATTCTATGGTGAGACTATGTTGTTTGGTAGGGCAGCATTGTATAGGACTGGGGTTCACAATAAAAGGACATATGTTTCTTCAGTTGGACAGTTAGTAGTATTGAACATGTTTCTAATTGTCACAATTTGATAGAGGCACATGCTATTACTTAACCATTGTTAATAAAGAAGGAGTATAGTAGAAAGTATTCTAGAATACACAAAGAATAATATGACCCAACATTTAAGCAGTGACAAGATTGAAAAATAACAACTGCAGATAAAAATCAAGATGGAATCACCATTATATTGAAGAAAGAACTTTCTGAGGTTTTTCTTCTTCTTCTTCAAACAATGTAAAATAATCTTATTGCATATATTATTATTAAGATTTTCTCCTCATTTTTCTATTGCCTATAATGGCCTTGTGGAACTGATAATCTCGCCTTTAAAGTTGGGGTAGAAGCAGGATGTTGTGTGGAAAAATGCTTTTTTCAGGGACTTGATATTCTGATTTTACTTTTCTCAATGTCTAACCTTGAAAAGCCTGAAAAGACTCTTCAACAGCCTCATGGCTGAGATGGATGGACAGTTTATTCTACTGTAGTTCCTTCATGGGTTGTTTTTTTTTTTTTTTTTTTTTTTTTTTGTCTTTGAATGTGTGATTCTACTCCAAGGCTGCAAGATAAAAGGATAAATACTGACATAACACAAATAAGGGAGAGAAGACAAAGTGAGAAGCAAAACCTAAGTGCAAAGCTAGAAGTAACTGTAACAGGGAAGTTTTGTAGTGTGGCCAAGTGTAACTTAAATTAGGGTTCTTAGTTGAAAGTATGAGACACTATGAATTTACAGACCTATTGACCAGACAGGCTTAAGATATAAAAGTGTAATGGGCCTATGATGTTCTCAGACGGATGATCATAAAACTGTGAAGGCTACACCTGGGTTTGGCTGAAGACACCTGGAGTTTGTAAATCCCAAGTAAGTCTTCTGTTTATCTTCATTTTCTTTATAGTGTCTTGTTTCCAAGCTAACACAGTACAGATTAAAGAGTGACTCTCCTGCAAGATAACTAGCCAAAAATCAGGTCACGTTATCCCTAGACCACAAGTAACTAACAAGCTCATAGATGCTACTGTAATATAGCAACTCGATTTACTTTTACTACTGACAGCTACTTTCATGCATTAAACACTGAAGCAATGAGTTGTCGGTATTTAGGTTATAGAATAACATTGGTTTTTCATCCTTGAGCTTTGGCACTATTCTCACATAATAATATGTGTTCGTTGATAAGTTGCTGTCTGATACCACATACCACAAAACTTGTCAGGACACATTCTGTTTGAAAATTATACAACAATTTATTAATCATAGTTTCTCCAATAATGAAGACAATTTACTTATGAACTAAAACATGAAGTATGGTTTTGGTTAATGTATTCATAATGTTATGGCAAATCCAATTAATTTTTATTAATGGGAAAACTTATTTGCTTCATTTTGCTTCTAGCTTCTGAATTTTCATTCTTTGATTTTTTTCTGTGGTGGGGAAAGCTTTATAACTCAGTAAAGTTTTAAATTTTTTGTAAAATATATAAGTACTAAAAGGAAGATGGATCTAGCTTAAAACATCAAGCAAGTGACCCAAAACTTGTCATTGTCCTTGTCTGTTTCATTGTAGCTAAAGCAATGGCTTTTCCTTGGCTGATACTCAGTAATATGCAAACAGACTCTTTTAAAGAGAGAGAAGAAGAAAAAATAAACTTTTGCTTCACAGAGATCAGAGCAAGATATCTAGAGATACATTATTAATCAGTTTCTTTTGTTGATAGTACATGATCAGTTTATTGATATTCTTTATGCCTGTAGATAAAACCAAGAGGGTAGAGGAGACTGAATAATGTCAGGAGTCTTACAATAGCTCTCTGTTTCTGCTTCTCTACTTGGGAATTTTAGTACAGTACATGGCTGTTTGTGTAATTACAGCACAGAAACATCTGGGGAAGACAGTTTCATGTGTTTGTCTCTGTACCCCTTGGCAAATAACATGTACATCATCAAATCTCTAATAATTCTTTGAAGTGGTCTGTAACTACTAAGACTTATTAAGAAAACACTGTATAATTTATTCCCTTAACAACAACAACAAAACCTATGAAGAATATTTAACATTGCAGTTTCTCATTAAATGTTGGTATTTCTGGCATTAGTTATGGCAGTCTCTTAACTGTTTTCATAAAGATTTTATGATTTGGGATAGAAGTAGCTAAATCAATTGCTTTTCACAGCAATGAAGGACAGTGAGAAGCCCCTTCTGAGTTTGAGGCCAGCCTGGTCTACAGAGTGAGTTCCAGGCTAACCAGAGCTACACAGAGAAACCCTGTCTAGAAAAATAAAAAAAAAGAGCTATTATGATCATTGAAATCACAGAGGAAAAACAGCTCACTAAGCAGGGCTCCTCAGTAACTGCATGGGCTACACATGCAATGCAACACAGTGGAAGATGTCATAATCACCACAAATGATGTGATCACTTAGACAGATGATTTGCACATGGGAATTTATGAGCATGTGTTTTTATTATATTCATCTTTACATTAGTATTCAGTGCCTTCTGAGGACACTGTTTTGTATGTATGTGTATGTTTATGTGTATGTGTGTGTGTGTGTGTGTGTGTGTGTGTGTGTGTGTGTTTAAGATAAGAAGGATTAAATATTTGGGAGATGGAAGTACAAGCTGAAGAGGGGATATGAGAAAGAATCAATAACATTTAAGCATCTTGAAAAACCCACAGAGTAATCTACTACTGTTGAAAGGTCCTAAAACATATAACTATGCAAAACATTTTTCCTCATAATGAGGAAACAATACCTCAAATATACAAGATATACTAACAAATAAAAATCCCCAGGTAACTTTTTCCAAATTCTTGGACAATGGTGTTACAACTATAGACTCTCCAGAACTTGATGGTAAGTCCCTATTGCTGTATACATCACATATTTGAAGCATATAACCTGATGAAATCAAGATGGTATGCATCTGAAAGCTTCTGCTCAATTAGCTAGTTTTCATCATACTAGTTCATAGTACATAGTACATAATACATAGTAGATATTACATAGTACACAGTATATATTAGAACTACTTCCATAGTACTACAATTATCCTCTAATAGTATGTACAGTATTAGAAGCTGCTATGCATTCTATTAGAGGAGAAAAGTAATTATTAATATAACACAGATGAGAACCTTGTTAGCTATAATAATGTGATACCTTACAAAAAATGCCCACTGACTCAATAGTGACACAGATGTTGTAGGAACAACTAACTCTGATTGTATTTAGTCTTGTTCCAAGAGATGGAAAAAATATCTGAGTTCAAGTACCAGTGTCTACATAGGTCATGGCCCCTATCAGAAAAGCCTACTAATTTTATTCCACTAAAGGAATATATCAACAAACCAAAGCCTAATGACTTATTACAGTACTCATATGTCAGTTTATCACTCAACCCTCATCTGATATTCTTCTATTTGTAGTAAATGATAACTAGCGTTAAATACCATCATTGGTCACTGAACAGAGAATGGAAGAATTTGGAGTGCACAACCTTAAATGTAACATTTATATCACACTTTATCCATTACAGCACAGAATCATCTCAGAAGAGGAGGAGAAAGATTGTAAATGCCAAAGATGCTGAATGACTTCAACAAAACAGTGCTTTGCAGACTCAATGAAAGACTGCAGTGTGGAAAGGAGGAAGTGAGTACAAAGTCCCACTATTAGCAGAAGAGCTATTGGCATCTGATGGCTGTTGACTTCTTTCTTTCTTTCTTTCTTTTTTTTTTATTGATTCAAGTTTTATTGAATTACGATGAGAAAAGATACATAATTTCAATTTATCTGAATTTGTTAACATTTAAAAACATATTTTAAGTAAACAGGATTACATCACATTCTTCTTTCCCTTTTGTACTCCAACTCCTCCCAGAGACCGCCCTCCCCTTCAATACCTGCCATACCTTTCAGGGTTTGTTTTTTTTTTTTTATCATATTCTTTAAAATTTATAAAATATTTTAACAGTAAAAATGAGTAAAATAATATATCACTATTAGTTTTTTTAATGAACATAAATAGATAAAGAAAGAATTTTTGTTTATTTTGTTTTTAGTAGAGCTTAAAATCTTGGGTCTTACTGTGATATAAACCCAAAATAAGAACAATTTTTAGACATTGGAGTTCATTGTAATAAGGTTGTACTTCAATGACCCTCACATCACCAAAGGATTTTTTTACCTCCATAGTAGCTAAGTTAAATTTTGACAGTTCTGCTCCACCAAGGAATGAACTGTAGGCATGAATTTTGGGTACAGATCTCCTGCAATGGTCAAAGCTATTTAACTTGAGTGGTTGTCTTCATTCTCAGTCCACAGGGAACAGGATACATTCATTAAGAAATAGTGTGTGTATTAAGATGGTCTATCCATGAAGTCATTTACCAACTGTTTCAATGAACAATGGTTCTGCTTGGAGGGTGGCACAGACATTAGGTGAGGGTAAGAAACTGGTTCATTGGCTGTGATGATTTTGAAAGGCGTCATCTCAGAAAAAGAGTAACTTATAAAGTCCCCTTCTTCAAATTGATACAATAATTTAAAATATCAAGCAAAGCATACAGTCTCATTCTTTGTTGTTCTCCCAAATTAGTTGTCTTCATTTCTTTTGGTTGTATAAATACTTTTGAAATATGTAAGTTGTTCTGAAAACCATAGTATAGTGTAAAAACATCAAATAAACAATCCTACTAAAAGAGAGGCTGATATAGGAGAAGCATGATTTCAAGACCATTATGTTGTACACAGCAAGATACTGTCACAAACAAATAAGCTGAAAGTATATGGATTGTACAATATTGGACCTATTTCTCCAATTTCCAAATTAGAGAGATCACTGGATGACTGTCAACAAATTTCTAATTCCTCATATTTTTGAATTTCAATCAATTAGAATATGTTGAAAATTAATATGTAATATTAATTTTCATATTGAGATATTAAGGAAAAGTAATTGCTACTTCCTGTTATTTTTGTTGTTAGAGGTGGCATTATGTTTGTGTGGGTTTGTTGAAAGATTAATTTCTTGCTTCTTCTAGGATATAGCTTTGCTCCTTATGTTGGTGTTTTTCATCTATTATCCTTTGTAGGGCTGGATTTGTGGAAAGATATTGTGTAAATTTTGTTTTGTCATGGAATATCTTGTTTTCTCCATCTATGGTAATTGAGAGTCTTGCTGGGTATAGTAGCCTGGGCTGGCATTTGTGTTCTCTTAGGGTCTGTATGACACCTGCCCAGGATCTTCTAGCTTTCATCGTCCCTGGTGAGAAATCTCGTGTAATTCTGATAGGTCTGGATTTATATGTTACTTGATCTTTTTCCCTTACTGCTTTTAAAATTCTTTCTTTGTTTAGTGCATTTGGTGTTTTGATTATTATGTGACAGGAGGAATTTCTTTTCTGGTCCAGTCTATTTGGAGTTCTGTAGGCTTCTTGTATGTTTGTGGACATCACTTTCTTTAGGTTAGGGAAGTTTTCTTCTATAATTTTGTTGAAGATATTTACTGGCCCTTTAAGTTAGGAATCATCACTCTCTTCTATACCTATTATCCCTAGGATTGGTCTTCTCATTGTTTTCTGGATTTCCTGGATGTTTTGGGTTAGGAGCTTTTGATTTTTCCATTTTCTTTGACTGTTGTGCTAATGTTTTCTATGGTGTCTTCTGCCCCTGAGATTCTCTATTATATCTCTTGTATTCTGTTGGCGATGCTTGCATCCATGACTTCTGATTTATTTCCTAGGTTTTCTAACTCCAGGGTTGTTTCCCTTTGTGATTTCTTTATTGTTTCTAGTTCCATTTTTAGATTCTGGATGGTTTTGTTCATTTCCTTTACCTGTTCGATTTTATTTCTCTGTAGTTCTTTAAGGGATTTTTGTGTTTCCTCTTTATGTCATTTTTAAAGTCTTGTATTATCATCATCATGAGAAGTGATTTTTAGATCTGAATCTTGTTTTTCCAGTGTGATGGTGTGTCCAGGACTTGCTATGGTGGGAGAATTGGATTCTGATGATGCCAAGTTACCTTGGTTTGTATTGCTTATATTCTTATGCTTGCCCTGCTCCATCTGGTTATTTCTAGTGTTACTTGACCTTGCTAAATCTGACTGGAGCCTGTCCTTCCTGCGATCCTGGTTGTGTCAGAACTCCTCAGAGTACAACTGTCTCTGTGATTCTGTGATTTGTGATCCTGTGATCCTGGGCCCATTAGAGTGCCTGGAAGTAGAGCTTCCTCTGCTCGGGAATTTGTACCCAAGTTCTGCTCAGGGCACTGGCCAAGACAGACCTGAAGGAACCTTTACCACTGGTCTTGTGGAGTTCCTATGTGCCTGGGCCCCGCTGGTCCCAGTTACTCCCCGTGTTGGGACAAATGTTGTGTCCTCACCTCCGACCTTATGATCCTGGGCATATTAGAGGTCCTGAGAGAGGAGCTTCCTCTGGCTGATGTGGGCTGGCTCAGCTGTTGATTTCTTGATTGGCATGTGTTTTTGTCAGCATGTAAAAGTTAGCAATTTTTAGCATAATCACTACAAATTTAATTGTGGAAGTTTGAATAATAATGACCCTGATAGGCTCATGTATTTGAATATTTAGTGATTCCTGGTTGGTGGACTATTTTGGAAGAAATGGGAAATGTAGGCTTGTTAGAGAAAGTGTGTCAATGAGAGTGAGCTTTGAGGTTCCAAAATCCCACATCAGGTCTAGTGTCTCCTTCTGCTTGCTTCCTATAGGTTAGGATGCAAGTTCATATCTACTTCTACAGTGCCATGACTGCTTATCTGCTACCATGACGTCTGCCAAGATGAACATGGACTAACGCTCTGAAACTGAAAGTGAGTCCACAATTATACGCTTCCTTCTATAAGTTGCCTTATCACATCGTCTTTTCACAGAAATAGATAACATCTGATTTGTGCGTTTCTCTCATAGTATAAAATATATCGCTGATTTTTAGCACATTCTTGCCTCTGTCTTATGTTGTTACCGACAACTACTGTTGTTAAAGATCAATTTGAATTTTATATCCCCATTAATTTAATATCATTTTAAAGCCCATTCCTTGTCACATGCTCATTCCTTTCTATTCTGATGAATATCCTTTCCAATTCTGGTGAGTATGCCTTCCTATTAGGGTGAGTATCCAAGAAACTTTTACTCATCAGGTACTGATGATGGAAGTTAAAGAGGTTTCCATTGTTTAGCTTCTGTACAAAGAGTCTGTAAAGACCTTGCTTATATGGATATAATTTTCTTACTTCCTTGGAAGAATATTTCAGAGAGGGATGATCAAACTATATAGCTATCCCATTTCTAGATGTTGAAGAATGTTATTGTTTTTCAGAGTTACTGTATCACTAAATGTTTTTACTATGATTGAGGCAGGAGACTCTGTATTTGCACATATGCAGAAAATAGAATGTGAGTCTCTTCTTGGTTTTTGAAAAGCAGTTTTTATGGTACCCCCTGGCACTGGGGAAACTCTCAGCTGCAACTGGCCATGAAAAGGGTCCAAAGCCCCACATAGTCACAGAAGACAATATCTCAATGCAGAGGCCCATGTGTCAGGATGATCTGGCCAATTAAAATCTTCCAGAAGTGTTAAGCCTAAACCAACAAAGTGCTTCTGTCAAAGGGTGAGCCTCTCGAATGTCTTGGGTGTTTTGTGAGTTCAGTATGATGCCTTATGCATGTCCTAAAGCTCTTATGAAAGACAAGGATATATTTTTAATATTACTTTGTGATGACTTAAAGTCCATGATTTCAGAGCAAGCAATATTTTTCAAGACTAAAAGTGACTTCAAATGGTCTGCAAATAATATTGTGGCTATTGACTGTGACCATCCTTATTACAAATATTTTATGCCATGAGATAGAGGTAAAACAATAATAATAGATTTTTCAATAAAAAAACAAAAACAAGAACAAAAACAGAACACAAAAAAGCACCAGAATCAATTCATGATATTTTAATTATCTTTTTAGTATAGTATTTATATGAAATTTTATATAATCTGTTTTTACTATATGTATCTGATGCTATTTCATCACAAATATTAGAGTGTATCCTTCAGAGACCTATTAAGAAATAGGAAGTGAAACAGGGAAAGCTAATTTTATTTATTAATAAGCAAGGGTTTGAAAGTAGTGGTTAAAATTGCATTTTTAAAGCTATCAGTGGTTGTAATTTAGTTCATCATACTGGTTTCCTATTTTCAACTTCTCTTTATTGCAGGTAATTGAGAATTAGTCACATTTGTTATTTTTAGCATGCCTTGGTTTTGATCAGAAATGAAAATGAAACTATAAAAGCATTCAAAGAGAAATTATCAGAAATATTTAAAAATACTTTTTAAATCAGGATTCCTGAATATTAGAGAACTTGTAAAATAATTATGTAAGTAAAATTATCAGGCAAGATTTGTTAGAGTTTATTATGTATTTTATTCTTGTTTGAATAGCACAGATTAAGCCACTGACAGCAAATGCTAACCTCCACACATCCTAAATCAAGGCCATTGTTGTTAAGAACAAGCACATTTGTCGTGTTTGTTTTATTACTAATCCTCGACTTTAATGAAGTGATTTTATGGGCTCTGTAATACTTTCTGTTTTATCCCTAAAATTTGTATAAACTCAAATTTTCATCAAATGTCTTCTAAATGCAGAGTTAAGCTTCTTAAGTTCAACTTGAAAAAAAATAATCATTAAAGAGGTAATGATTGCTCTTCCTGGGTACTTTAGTGAAGTAGAGTTTCCAAAGCTATTCCTTTATAAGAATTTAAATCTATATCCAGGCTGCTCCTTTGAAGGACATTTGGAGTCTGAATTATAATGCATCAGTCACCCTTGACAACACAGACAATTAATATACAGAAATACAAAACTCCCTAAGCAGTACTTTTATCCACAACTCATTTATAAATGTTTATAGGATCTATTCATGCTAAATTGCAATTTATCCAATCCTTGATAACAAAATAAACCACCCTGTCACATTATACCTCAAAACGTCAGTGCTTAATTCAAACTCCTCTCCACACACATGTATCACATTTGATTGCAAATACTTAAGAGATGCCAGGGTTTTCATCTCAATAATGAGGAAGAAAGTCATTTCGTTTTAGAAATTACTATACCAGTTAATACATACCTATTTAATAAATTACTGTTTCCTCTGTTAAATTGATCTGCCAACCTCCCAAGAAATTTTACACATCTCCCAACTATAATTTATTCATACAATACCACAGAGATTACACATATCACTTTAAATACATACTTATACTTAAAATAATTGCAAAGCTCTCCTATCAGCACTACAATATTTTTTTTTTGCCTTTTGTGCAAATCAATTATGTAACAACTTTCTATCACTGGAGGAAAGAATTGACTAAATTAAGAAGTAATATCTACTGCATGTAAACTTTCATAGGGATATGTAAATGAATTGCCAGTTATTTCTTATATCCCCCATTCATTTTTCCACTGATTTTTAAAGAAGATTGGGATGTAAAAAAATACATACAGCAATGGTAAAAGCAAATAAATTAAACAAACAAAATTAGTGCATGCCCATGATGCCAGGACCTAGGGGGGGTTGAGGCAGAAGAATTAGAAATTTGAGGCCAATCTGGGCTCATAGTGAAGTGCTATTTTAGCAGCCTTCCCTAATTAGAAGAAAAATTTCACTCTCCGAATAAAAAGTAGTTCATTTAGATAAGAAAAGTAGAAAAGAATCTGATTATACAAATAACCTAAAGTTTCAAAGTCAATGGTGATTTTAAGAGGTTAACACCTATATCTAACGGGATAAAGAAGTTATTAAGATCCATGGTATTTTAAGAATGAGGTTTGGAGAGGCAGTGGATATATACCCAAACTTACTATATTGATGCAGCAAATGAGGACTTTTACACTTAGAAAGTTGTTATTTGCTTTTAGAATATCAGATGATAGGCAACATCTGGCTCTTCTCCATCACTTCTAGCTTACCAAGTATCCCAAGCTAAGTTTTCCCTAGCACAGTGATTCTCAACCTTCCTAGTGGCAGGGTTTCTCAAGTTGTGGTAACCAACAGCCATCAAAGTATCTTTCTATGAATTAGTAACTATAATTTTGCTACTGTTATGAATAGCAATGTAGATATGCAGGGTATCTGATAGACCACTCCCAAAAGGGTCACTAAATTACAAGTTTAAAACCCCGGCACTAGTGTTTCTACAAGAAATTAATTCACATACCCAAAAATGTAGAAGAGGATTTTAATAAGATAGCAGATGTTTACTTTCCTTAGATGTTCAAAGATCTTCTTTCCCTTCACGTCTTAGCAGCTTTGTGTCTATCATGATTTTAGGAGCCTCTCCAGCCATGCAACTCCTCAACCCTGAGACCTATCGTTGTGTGTTTATTACTATCATTAACTCACATTTTATTTTTCACTATTTGTTTAAATATTTATTTGCTTTCTTATTCAAATAGAACACAAATCAGTGACCTAAGGCATTGGGTCTCCTGTGTTTGCTGAGGCAAAGCAGACTCTCAGCAAATAGTTGAATAAGTATTGACTAGTGAAGACTTCTTTAACATAAATTGTGCTACATGTAAATATGAACTGCAACAAATAAGATAGACTTTAATTTGTTTCATTCGCAATGTTCAAGAAAATATCAACTCTAACAACATTGAAAATATACTGATCCTATTATATGTTAATTATATAATTAATTTTGCAATAAATTAACTTTGTATTGAACTTTTTTATCTGTAGTTGGTGTGATATAGTAGTTACTTTGTACTTTAAGTGATGCATAAATTCTCAGGTAAATTCAGGTCATCAGGTTATGTATTTGGAGGTAAATTTGGCAGTCATGAAGCTGGTCATTGTGGGGAAGATTATGGTTTTCCTTCTTCTCCAGCTGTTGCTACATTTTTTCCCTTGGCTACATTTTTTTCTGAACTGACACTTTTGTTTCTGTTCAGAAATCAGAACTAACATGGGACCATTACATCATCCATAAAGTTTCCACCAAAACAGTCTGAAATCGTTTGAACTCATTTATTAAGTGTTATTTCTCCAAGTCTTTCAGTTCTCTCAAGTCAAGAGTAACTAACCTTATGCTGACTGCCAAAAGCCATGTAGTAAACTCCTATTTAAAACGTAGTCAAAATGAAGTTTAATATTTAGTAGATGACCCTTAAACACACAGTCTCAGATCATTGAAAATGCATTTCCTATAAGTAGGTGGTGGAGTATTAAGAATTGTTAAGCTAATATGAAGAAGACTGGTGGTATAATTTGTTCAAAGTTTCCCAGATCCTTCATGCTATTCTCTTCTGATAGTTGCCTCAGCCATATGCTTAATGCTAACACACTGATTTTTTTTTATTGTACATTCTTTTCTGAAGCTTGTGTGTGATCAATGTTTTGAATCATGATTGCTAATTTGTACTGAAACTATTGTCATTTCCTTTTTATCTTTACAAAGTAACCTGTTTATATACTATCTGGAAAAAAAAAAGAATCCCTCAATTTCTGAAATTGGAAGTTTAAAGGTGCTGGGTTCTGAAAGTAGTGGCTGGATCACTTTGGTATTAGCCACCATGAAGGTTTGTCATTGTAACTAGTGGAAATTGCGTTACGAAAGATGCACTGGGTAATATGAAAATATATCAGGAAGTGAATGAATACATCTAATAAACAGAATCCAGAAGTATACTTAACATTTGATGACGTATAAAAACTACACAAGAAAGAGTTATCCTAACTATAATAAAAACTAATATAGAGAAACAATTGCAAAGAAAAATGAGTTGTACCTATTATTTTAAAGTCAAAAGTAGTTGAATACTTGAATATTTTAAAATCTTTTAAAAGGAATGTTTTAAAAATCAGTGGAAACGTGTATGGGATATAAGAAATAAAATCCTATGCCATGGAAAAGTGATTGCACAAGGTTCTGTAGATCTATATAAGTAACCTGGTGCCTACTTTTCATAAAATAAGAAACCATTATGCAATGTAGAACAGACAAGAGTTCAATTTATTTTATGTGTAGCGCGGTCTTTGTGAACGCAGTCTGCTCTAGTAGGCAGGGTTCTAAAGATGCTTCCTAAGATCCCTTCCCTTGGTTATTCAATAATTCAGTAACCCAGTTACATCTGTGGAAGCAATTTGGAAAGATATTTAAGGTCATGGGTCTTGGGAGAGGAAGATCATCATAGATTATATGGCAGGATGATATAACTAGGGAAATGTCTCTATTTTGTTCAGACAGATAAAATACAATAGAGGCAAAGCAAAGATAAATTGGGAAAACTAGGCCTGGCTTTAAATGGGCAAGTAATAGGAACATGGAGGAGTTCTACAAATTGAGAACCATACTCAATCAAAGGCCACTGTGAAAATTTGCAGTCTCCAACCTATATCGAGATGTTTGAATAGCACTGATGACCAGGCAATCCTATTTCCTTAGAACTTCCAGAGAAGCAGTCAGTTCTACTGCCCTCCAGCTATTTACTTAAACACAGAATCAAGCAAATCACTCTGTGCTCAAACATTTAACTTATGGAACTTTAGGATAATGTTTTGAGCCATTAATTTTGTGATCATTTCTTTTTGTTGAAATAATAAATGAGTAAAGTTGTTTTGGGGGGGGGAGTGTAGAAGTATGATGTTTAATCTTGACTGTCAACTTGACTGGACTGAGAATTGCTCAGAGAATTAGTGTAGAGTTGCATGTATCTGTGAGTGTACCTCCGTTTAGAATTCACAAGGAGCCTAACATATCAGAGGAAAGGGATGTGATGAGTGTGGGTCATAACATCTGACAGGCTGGGAAAGCAAGGATCGTGCTAAAGAAAATGAGAAAGCAGTTACACAGTACAAGTCCTTTCTAAGCTAATGTAACTATTGCTGCTGGTAACACTTGAGATATAAGACTACAGCTTTTTTTTTATATTGATTCATGTGGACTCACCATGATTCTATAGAGATTCTAGGCTGAAGGCCATGGACTGGGGTGTATCTTTCCCCTTGAGCTGAAGCTTCCAGTTCTTTGGATTGAGCAGATACAGTGTTCTCTGCAAAATGCCACTGCTGCCTACCCATGATCCAGTCATGTAAACCAATTAAAAATTCTCCAAACATCCATATATCACCTCAGTTCTGTCCTTTGAGAGATTTGAAGTCAGAAAGAGAAGGCAAAGAAACAGCTGATAGAAACAGTAAATAGCTTTGAAATCTATTAATGTGGACAAGAGACAATAGTGTCTCTTAATCTTAAAGAAGATTGCCATTTAGTGATATCTGAGTTATAGACATGCTACTGGGGTAGAGCCAATAGGAATGCTAATGGATTAGAGAAGAGATGATGAGGGAAATAGAACAAAAGAAAAACTGTAAAATGTTCCTGAGATAAGAATGCCGTGACTCCTACTAGAAAAGAATGAGATGCTTCAAATGAAAAGTTGGAACGTTGTTGCTGAACATGTTAAGTTTATGAATTTGAATAACTGTTAATTTAGGAGATATTTGGGATGTACCTGAAAGCAGGAATTATGGGAACGGCCAAGGTTTTGGCCAGTAACTAAGTCATATTGCAACCTTTCGATGGTAGCTAAATGATTGTCAGTCAGTAAAGTGCTTCCCACACAAGCCTGGGTCTTGAGTTATGATTCCAAATATTCAGATAAAAATATATGCATGTTGGTGTGCATCTGTAATACCCAAACTTTTTTTTACCAGTAAAGTACTAGCTTACAAGCATGGGGGCTTACATTCATATCCGCAGCACCCATGCACAAAGATAGGCATGGTCAGAAACCCTTTCATCTACAATGGTGTACTTCCTGTAGGAGATACCAGGGCAGTAGTGGCACAAGGCTTGTGGGAGTAACCAACCAATAACTAATTTGATTGAAGGACAACTCTATGGTATGAAATCATGCCCAACATTGCTTGAGTGAAAAGGAACTTGAGACTACATAGACTAGTGACCTAGGATAAAACCAAATAATACTGACTTAAAAAAAGAAAAGAGAAAGTAGTGACAAAATACCTCCTAGGGATTACCTGTATAATATCAGCCATAATCGTACATCAGTGCAGCTACCATCAGAGAAGTTTCATCCTGAAACAGATGGAAACAAATACAGAGATGCGCTGTGAAACAAAATGCAGAGAAAATCCTTAGAATACTCAATGCTAAATAGGATGTCTCTATCAAATTTCTCCCCTCAGAGTTCTGGGAAAACAAGTCTGAGGAGGTAAAAATATTGTAAGGCCCAGGTTGGATGAAGGATACCAAGAAAACAAAGACCTCTAAATGAACATCCTCATATAAACTCATACAACCTGAAGCAGCACACAGAGGGCATGCATGTGTTGGTATCATTTTATATATGCATGTGTTGGTATCATTATATATATACATATACAGTACATACACATATTAGAATCCACACTTAGTGTTTGTGTGTGATCTTATTTGTTTACAATTTTGGGGGAGTATTTTACTGGTTTGGTTGGGGGGGTGTTGTGCTTTTTGTATCTTTTTGTTTGTTCGCTTGTTTTGTTTTTAGAAAGAACTTAAAGTTGAATGGGTAGGAAATTGGAGAGGATTAACAAGAATTTGGGAGAGAGAAAATATGATCAAAATATATTTAAATTTAAAATTTGTTTTAAAGAGTAAAAATGAAATAAAAGAAAAAGAAAAAGACAGAGAAAGGGACAGGAAAGATGAACCAACTTTTACCTCTGTTTCTTTGGAGCTCTTTTTAACTAATCTCTGAACAAGAAGTACACAATGTGTTGGTAGATACCACTTTGTCCAACCTCTATCTTCAAAATTATTCACAATACTGTTCATAACAGTAGAAAATTATAGCAATGAAGGAGAAAACAATAAATTTTATTGTTGGGGATCATCACAATGTCAGGAACTGTATTAAAGAGTGGAATAATCAGTAATGTAGAGAACCACTTCTTTAAACCAACATGTGTATATTCATAAAAAAAGGACAACTGAGGTAGTTTTGTACAAGGTTTCTATTCTTATAAAAATAAAATATGAGCTACAAAAAATGAGGAAAGGAAAGAAAGAAGGAAAGAAGAAGGAAGAAAGAAAGAAAAG
The DNA here is from genome assembly GCA_019843815.1 of Montemys delectorum. NCBI lineage: Eukaryota > Metazoa > Chordata > Mammalia > Rodentia > Muridae > Montemys > Montemys delectorum. The sequence goes on along the minus strand of JADRCD010192875.1, from coordinate 2,643 downwards.
AAAGAAACTAAAAGCCAAGCAGGTTGGTATGTAGCCTTAATACTGGGAAGATGGAGTCAAGATTATGACTACAGCTGGATTATCCCATTTAACTGACTGTTGAGCTCCAAGTTCAGTGAGAGACTCAAAAACTAACAAACATATAAACAAATAAACAAAAGTGAGAATTCATATGTATATATATGAATGAAATAACTAAGGAACCAGTGATTTTTACCCAGTACATAGGTGGTATTACCAAATGGTAGATTAAGCAAGTGATAGAGTACGCTACTTAGTATAAATTCAGAGAAATAGAGGTCTTTCTACAGCTTATTATCATGGAGATAAAAAGGGACCAAAAGATATCAAATATGCTGAGAAGAAATAGAATAAACTCATAAAGGCAAATTTGAATCATTACAAAAATACAAAAATGTATTCATACTTCTTATATAGGCTTTCGAAGAAATAATAAATACTAGCCACAAGAGTCATCTATACTCACACAAAACAAATGACGCATGTATTTAGTATTTCATAACTTGAAAAAATGATTTTACATTTAATTTTTACTTATAAATATTTGAAGTAATCTTTAGGTCACTAAAATATAAAAAAAAGTTAAGTGTTTCAGAGTCTAATGAGTTTCAAAAATTGCTTTTTGAATTATACTTTTATTTAAAAGTCTCAGTATACTAAATTCTATTTGTCTTTGTTAGTGTGAAATCCTACAATCTTGTCAAGTTAGAATAAAGGTTTAGAGGTTAGCAAGAGAAACTGTCAGATTTAAGGCAAATGCCAGACTTTTCCTTTTAAAATGTTTCTCATCATTTATTAATGTCTCTAACCCAACTTTATCACACCAAGAACAACCCAGCTTATTTATGTATATATGTCTTTGCTGACATATACCATGTGGATATATGCTTTGTACATATATAGGTCCATGTGAAGCAGAAAAGACTCTTGGCTCTTTTGAAATTGGAGTTACAGATGGTTGTGACGTGGCCAGTGTGGGTTGTTGGAACACAACTCAGTCTCCGTGTATGACAAAATGTGTTCATACTCCTAAGCCACCTTTCCAGCCCCAACTACTTTTTCTTTGATAAGACAAGATTTCATCTGTTTCTCTGGTTTAGGACCTGGAAGAGGAAACATTTAGCAAAGCTTCAATTGAATCCTTTATCCTACTGCTGTACTTAAGACTCTGGCATGCCAGAAGTCAACAGTTTTGGCCCCTGCTGAAGCCACCTCACTGACTTCCTCACTGACTAGAGGCTGAGTGGGCCTTAGTAGGAGATCAGGGAACTACTCTGATGGAGACAATGATGGAAAGACTGTAGGATCTGCAAGGGATCAAGATTTCAGGAGAATATGAACCACTGAATCAACTAAGAGAGTTTCACTCACATGGACTCATCTCACAGAGACTGAAATGGCAAGTTTGGGGCCTGCAAGAGTCTGCACAATGTCCTGTGCATATGTTATGGCTGTTAACTTAGTGTTCTTGTGAAATTCCTAAAATTGGGAGTGAGCAAATCTTAGAGTCTTTAGCCTACTCTTGAAATTCTTCCCTCTACTTGGTTGCCCTGTCCAAGCTCCATATGAGGATTTCTACCTTCCTTGCCTTATTGTATCTTGTTTTGTTACTTTTGGCTCTCCTCTCCTGGAGGCCTACTATTTTCTGAAGAGGGAAGAGAGGAGTAGGTTGGGGCAAAGGATATTTGAGAACAAGCACAAAGGAAAGGAGGAAGGAAAAACTGTGATTGGAACTATTAACTATGTGGGAGAAGATTCTATTTCCAATAAAAAATAAGTAAAAACATAAATTAAAAAAAAAGAAACTGGCATGCAAATTCTTACCTCAGCCTTCTACATAGACTATCAGATGACAGGTATCAACAACAGAGATCAAAGCATTGTTCATCATAGCCGCTTCATTGTGTCTTGACTCATAAATCAGGTAAATAAATACACTTCTTTATTGTCCAATAATTTGGGAATAGTGCCATTATATCTGATTTATCTTAGAATTTTATGTAAGATATTCAGCAACTCTAAACTATGATTTCAATAAAATATGCTTCATCTCCACTCACTCTTCTAGTCATTCTGCATTCCTAGGCTGGGGAAATGGCTCATCAAATGACAGCACTAACTCTAAACCTGATCATCTGAATTTAAGCCCACAGACCCCATAAATGGGAAATGTGTTGTTGTGCAACTACAACTCAACACTCCTGTTGCTGGACTAGTAGATGGGAAGTAGAGACAGGAAAATGGCTTATAAATTCTACTCTAGGTACCATGAAGTTTTTGGCAAAGATATTTTGAAATAATTTGCCAAAAACAAAAAAGACTAAATCACAACCATGCCATTTGAGACTAGCAGTTCATATTGCTGAGATGTTATATTTACAAGTTCTGTATTTAGTGGCCAATGGTCAGGCACATAGCAAATAGCAGTAATCATATGTCCACAAGCATGTACTTTTGGTTGTCTACAAAAACAAGTGAACACGAATCTGATAAACCAGGATAGAACCAGTTCATATGTTACCAGTAGGATACTAGTTATAGGCATAGTACAGCATTCATCGTTCCCCCCATACACAATCACACACACACACACACACACACACACACACACACACACACACA
>JADRCD010192874.1:19530-32423 GCA_019843815.1 Montemys delectorum | reverse complement strand
GTGTGTGTGTGTGTGTGTGTGTGTGTGTGTGTGTGTGTGTGTGTGTGTCTGTCTGTCTGTCTGTCTGTCTGTCTGTCTGTGCCCTGCATTTCTTGCAGGTTGTCTTTGGCTCTGTGTTCAGTCTTTCCTATCTTCTTTCACTTATGCAGAGGAGGTTCAAAGCTTATATAATTTTGCTATTGTATAAAATTGAAGGAGACTCTTGGAGCAATCCAGTTCAGGAGACAGAGCAACATCTATTCACCTCTCAGAAAGGAGGCCCTGGTAGTACCAAACTCAGGTACTTTTCACTCTAAGCCATCCCTGGGTCCTGTTAGGTCATTCACTCACCCCTGGGCTGTTACCATGCTTTCCTTCTGCCTTATAAACTGGTCCCACCCACATTCCTCCAGTGGCTTCCTTTCTCCCCTTTTGTAAAGACCTAGAGATCTCAGGCTTCAAGTTTGGGCCATGTGCTCTTTTCCAAAAATGGAAATGTATATAAACACAATCAAGGAGCAACCACTGTGGGGAGGGAATGCTGAAGGAACTGGGTGATGACTAGATAGCTCTTCTATGGTTCTGGACTCATCCTCTCTGCTTAGACAGCAAATTCTTACCCTCGATACCTCTTTTTCTGCCCTGCATCCTGTGAGCTTCCCATTGAGTGCCCAAGAAGCAGCAGAGTGTCACACTGCAGCAGCCTCCTCCATTTTTTGCCTGCTACTACTGTCTCCATGACTGAAGAGGCAGCTGCTTCTTATCTCTGTGCTGCCTGTAGAGTTGGGGTGTGGCAATAAGAAGGAAAGAGAGAGTTGTATTTTAATTCATTGGTCATATCCTTGCCACAGTGATCTGGACTGGGAGGAGTCTCCTTGGTGAGACTGTCCACCTCACTCCTTGGCTAACAGAGAGACAGATGTCACTGCATGCCTTATAAGGATGCATACCCATGTGTATAACCTAGAATACACCCATGCATGCACACACTCATTTTGGAGCAGTGCCTGAATAGTGCTCCAAACACACAGGTCCTGAGTAATGCCTGGTACTTACGAGATACTCTGATGTCAGGATGCTATTTAGAGAGGATAGATAATTGTGCCTGAAGGAAGGGAAAAGTCCTCTGAGGATGTTCAAAAGTTCTGTAGAAGGTCGGTGCTGGGAATGATGCTGATTATCCAAGGCTGTTACTGTGCATATGGCATCAGACCACACCTCCAATGGTGATGAGCCTCAGAAAGGAATAAAAGGAGAAGAAAAAGTGGGGACTTTCAGCCAGCTTGGACCCAGGACACAATGAGCACTGAGGGGAGTTTGTCACTGAAAGGGCTATCCATGGAAGCTGTGTCATTTGGCCTGTACAAGATACAGTGGCTGCCTACCAAGAACTGAAAGATTTTTGTGAGGAAAATGAATGAGTTAGCTCCATGTTGTGCCAGAGGACAAAGCTAGGACAGTCATATCATAGGATTAGAAGGTATATTTTCTTGCTTGCTTTCATTTTGTACTGTTAGAACTCAAGTCTAGGACTTTGTTTGTGCTGGGACAAACCCACATGTGCAGAACTTAATTTTTTTAAGATTCACTTTTTAAATTTTGAGTGGTGTGTGTGTGTGTGTATGTGTGTGTTTGTGTGACCAGATCTCCCTGGTGCTGGAGTTATTGGCAGTTGTGAGCAGCCCTATTTGGATGCTGGATACTGAACTCTAGTCCACTGTGGTATACACCCTAACCACTGACTAATCTCTCCATATCACACCCCCCCACATACACCATGTAGGTAGATATTTCTTACATATTTTGCCCCTCCTCATAGTCTTACCTTGCTTCTTCATGTCAAAAGGACTATGCAGTGATTTGGGCCATATGTCAACAACTGTATTAGTCCATTTTTCATTACTGTACTGAAATGGTTGAGGCAACATGTTTATGAAGAAAGGAGGTTTTTTTTTTTTTATTTATTTTTTTTATTTATTTATTTTTTTTTTTGAGACAGGGTTTCTCTGTATAGTTCCTGCTATCCTGGAACTCACTCTGTAGACCAGGCTGGCCTCGAACTCAGAAATCCACCTGCCTCTGCCTCCCAAGTGCTGGGATTAAAGGTGTGTGCCACCACCGCCCGGCCAAGAAAGGAGGTTTAGTGAGTTCACAGTCTGAAAGGGTGAAGGCCCAAACAGTAGTAGAGTCCTAACCCCCATGGGGCCCTATTGGCTTTCTCACATCATGGTGGATGACAGGGCACTGACAAGAGTGGGACAGATCGTACAAGGACATGAAGTCAGAGTGGGAAGAAGTGGTTAGTCTCACCACCTCCTACTGCATCTTGCCTCTTGCATGTTCTACCAACACTCAGCAGTACCACACTGGGGATCAAACTTCCAATCATGGATCCGGGGTAAGACACTCATCCATATCTGAACCATCATTGTGGAAAGGTTCATTGTGAAAGGTTCTTGCTTTGGGGGAAGCTGAGCGAGATCATACATAAGCATCTTTCCCTCTGCTGGGGGGTGGGGCGCTTCACATTCTAACCAATTTTCCTCCTACAAGGAAATATGAACTCAGGGCCACAGCAATAAGAGATGGATTCATCTGGCTTCTAGAACTTGATACCCCCTGAGGCCCATACAGCCTTGAACATTCTGATCTCTTGCCATATCACCCCCTCCCTCAGAAAACAAAGTCATTGTATGTTTTCCATGTAGGGTCGGACCTTCAGAATGATAGTCTGTTTGAGATTTGGATTCTAAATACAGAAAAAGAAACACAAAACAACAAACAAACACCACACACACACACACACACACACACACACACACACACACACACACGACAGTGGCCTTGATGAGCTTCTGGGGTTCCAGAGTGAAGGCGAGTCCTTTCCATCACCATGCTCTGTGCCACATCCTGCTTTTCCCTGTCTTGCCATGCCTTGGCTTTGCTGCCTGCCACTCAGAAAGTGCAGGACTAAGGAGCAAGCAAGCCCATACAAAGGAGGCGTGCCAGGGCAACTAAATCCCAGGTTTGAGAGACAAAGTCACGGCGGTGAAAACAAATCTATGTCGAAGCTTCCAGCAGACTTTAGACACCTTGATTAATCATAACTTGCTGCACATTATTTCCCTATAAACAAACTACAATGTTACTCACATAAACAGCTTTATCTTGACAGCTGCAAAATGTCAGGATTTAATGTAGAATGAGCAGAGACACGCCATATGTTCCCACTCCAGGCCTGGAACACACCAAGTCAGAGCATACTGCCTCACTCCAAACTCGTGGTTACAAAAGAGGCCTGGGCCTCTGCCTTGCCACGGCTGTCCCACTGCTTCCGAGTCCCTAGGCCCTGATTTCCTGAACGATAATGGCTCAAATACAACTCCAAGGAAGGCTCTTCCCCAAGGGTGGGGAGCGATAAGCCAAATGGCAACTTGGCAAGTGGGGCTGCAGTTGCGTTGATATATATACTTAAATAACTTAATAAATACAGGTGTACCACATGCAGAAACCCATGGTGATGGTGTAATCAAGAGGAAAAAGGCGATGTATTTCTGATATCCTGCTAAGGAGGAGGTTGTCTAGCTTTGCCAATGCGAAGCTTATGAAAGAAGGCCCCCATGGAAATAAACAGGGAAGGAACATGTTAAGCAAAGAAAAAGAAATAGAACTTAATGAAGGGAAAGTGAATAGAGAGTCTGTACCCTGAGTGGGAATGTCACCCAGCCTTCTGTTGCTGTGCCATAAAATACCCAAGAGGGGTTACTTAAAGGAAAAAAGATTTCTTTTGACTCACAGTTTCAGGGCTTTTGGCTCATAGTCAGCTGTCCCCTTTTTTACGTGGCTGTCACAAAGCTTATCATGGCAGGAGACAGTAGAGCATGACCACTTAGCTCATAGTGGCCAGGAAGCAAGGGAGATAGGATGGGACCAGACATGATGTATCTCTTTCCAAATAAAGTGTCTAGTGACATACTTCCCTCCAACTAGGCCTTATCTCCCATGCCATCCTTTTATGGATCCGTCAAAAGGTTGATATTGATTACAACATAGCCCCAGTATCTAGTAACTCCCTGCAAGCCTATTATTTGGCAACACAATCCTAATGTATGAGTCTCCAAATATATAACATACCTCAACTTCAAACCAGAACAAACATTTTCTCTTCCCAGAGAGAAGGGAACAGAGTCCACCCCACATACAAAGGGGCACTTAGATAAGCTGTAAGTTTTTTAGTGACAGAACTGTTCCTTCTCAGTGTCCCTACCCTTCTGTTTAACATATCTATGCTAAAAGGTCTGAAAGCCAACCCAGTCCCTCCCTTGTTTAATTAATAAAGCTATTCTGAAAGTCTGTCATACCCATTCACTTATATGTTGTCTGTGTCTGCTCTTACACTATGACCACAGAGTGGGAAAGCTACCTCAATGTGAGGATTCATTTTGATTGTCAACTTGGTTACACTGAAAAATGCTCAGGATACTAACAAAGTACACCACTGGAGGGTATTTCCAGAGATGAATAGGCCATGCCTGTTCTGACCTCATGAATACACTCTTTCACTGATGGAGTCCTAATATAAAGTGTTACTCTGAAGTGAAGTATAACTAGGGTCCCAGCTGAAGAAAGCTGGTCACTGGAGCCAGGTCCTAGAGGGATTTGTTGCCCTAGCCATCGCTTATAATTCCCTTTTCTGGTATTTACCCTCTGTGGTGTGAATTGCTCTATTCTGCCGTATTCCTGTCTAGCACAATGGACATATATCACTGAAACCATGAACATAGATCAGCTTCCCCATTTAACTTGTTTTAACTAACATAGGAAATTGGTATTGGTCTTCATTGGTCTTCATTGCTACCTGACCATGTGGTTCTTAATTCTTTTGAGCTGGTACATAGGAGGAATTTGGGAAAGTCTGGAGAAACTTAGTAGAGAAATCATGGAATGTTATGAACAGAGCTCAGTAGATAGCTCTGGTAGTTACTTAGAAGGTAAGACTGCTCTCAGGAGTGTGGGCAGTTAAAACCAAGCTCATGAAGTTTCAGACAGGAACATACGCTCTACTGAGAGTTGAGCTTGAGGTCACTCATCACATTGTGCAAATAATCTGTCTACATTTGATCTATGTCCTGAGATTGAGGCTAGGATGAACGGATTAATTTATCTTGTGGTGGAAATTTTAATACAGTCTTAGTTGTTTTTAGTATATTTAATAATGGGAATCGGGAGCAAAAGGTAGAACAGAAACACTTGAAAGATATATGATTTGGAGAGAAAAAGAGCATATTTAAAGTTGTTAGAAGGAGAACATTATTGTCAAAGTAATTAATGCCATTAACAAGGAACCAAGCACTTTGCCCTTGGACAGTAGGAAAGATTCCTTAAGGGCACTTCGCAGGGATTGTCTGATACTATAGGATTAACCTTTTATACAGTCTGGCTTTTCTCCCATCTCTCTATTTGTCTTAGTTTTACTTCTGTTGCTGCTATAAAATACCCCCAAGAAAAGCTATCTATGGCAGAAAAAAATGGTTAATTTAGCTCACAGTTCTAGGTTATAAGAGATAATTGTGTGGAAGTCACTACGACAGGAGCCTGAGACAACTAGTCACATTGCATCCATAGTAAAATCAAAATCAGAAAGGAATGAATCAGTGCATGCATGTTTGCACACAGCTAGCTTTTTTCCCACTCTTGTATTTCAGGCTCTTCTACCTAGGAAATGGTGACACCCACAGTGGTCAAGTCTTCTTACATCAGTTAATGTAATCAAGAAGCCAACCCCAAGATAATACCCACAGGCCATACTGATATACGCAGTTGCTCCAGTGCTTCATATTATGTCAAGTTGATCCTTTAAACTAGCCATTGCAATGACCCATTCCCCTCTTTTTGAATAATATTTATTTTTGCAGCATTGTTCATTTAAAATATGTAACGCGGTTTTGATTTTATAAATGCTCTCAACTAAGAATTCTGAGTCTCAGAGGAGACTTTGAACTTGGACTTTTAAACTATATGGGAACCATGACTACGAGGACTCTAGATGTGAAGTAGAGCTAATTTTTCACTATAGGATGCACATTAATCTTTTGGAGGCCAGGGGTGGAATTTATTATTTATGAAGATGTGTTTGAGTATCAACCTAACATAGATGACTAATTTGATCATTTACTAGCTTGATTTAATTCATAGAATACTAGTAAAGCACACCGTCAGTGTGTCTATAAAGGCTTGATGGCCAATCTTCACTGTAAACTTGATTGGATTTAGAGTCAGCATGAGAGTGTTTCTAGAAAAATTTAACTGCAAAGGGAAGACCCACCCTGAATGTTCACATCACTATGCCAGGCTGGGTAATAGTCAAGGAAGAAATGAAGTTGCTTCCTGACTATGGGTGCAGTGTGGCCATTGGCCTCACACTCTTGCTACCATACCTTGTACACTATATTCTCTTAACCTATAAGTCAGCAAAATGCTCCCTCCCTTAAGTTGTTTCCTGGGCAGCAGGGGTCAGGGAGAGTCTGCTGACATTGCTTAGGGTTGTTGTCTTGGTCACAGAAGAAGAAAATTAATATAGACAGTATCTCAGGACATGAGTAGATCATCAAGTTTCTTATATAATAAATAGATTAATCCCTTGATGGGGATTACAGTAATATGGTATTGTTATTGTAGAGTAATAAAGGTAGGGACCTAATTGGAGAGAGTGGGTCATTAGAAACACATCCTTAAGGTTATATGTTACCTTAGACTCTTCCTATATTTCATACCTCTGCTTTCTGGCCATTGTGATTTAAATTGTTCTCTGCCATGCCCCTTCATGCCACAAAGGACTGACACCTCCAAAACTGTGAGCCCAGATAGTTCATACTCCTTGAGTTGTTTCTTTCAGAGGTATTTTGTCACAGTGAGGATAAAATTAACATACTCCCAAATAACAAGACCACATAACTGAAATATGTATTATCTAACCCTTGACTAAACAAGTGAATGGATTCCTTGTCTGTGTCACTTCCAACTTTGACACTTAAAACATGTGTAAGGGTTTTTTTTTTTGCAGCCCAATAGTTAATCCCCTTCTTTTGTATCTAGACTCCTGATTTTATTTTAGGGTAATACTACCCATACTGCATTGAACTGGTGAGAGTACAAACCCAAAGAGGGTCAGGTGGGCTCAAGTCACTGTCAAGCTTACTCCTATGACTTGCTACTAGAGTAGACAGAATTGATTTGTCCTGGGTAGTTGCTCCCTGAAGAAACTGTCACTATTTTCAGACAGAATAGATGTTACTATAAGTCCCTTTTCTAAATTCCTAGCTGTGCTGTGGATATGTTAGATACACAACCCTGGGGTTGACCTTCTAGGTGTTTCTTTTGACTACAGGAATGGTTGTTTGTGTTGCTTGCAATCAGAGAACCCTAAGCAATGTCAGCAGGCTTCCCCTGGACTCTGCTGCCCAAGGTCAGTGACAGACTCAGAACAGCTGCTTTACGGGTATGAGGTGGAAACTTAAGGGTTCTTTGAAAAGTTGGTTAGATAATGTTTTCTGGGACAAACATGTGAAAGAATGTTTCATTAAAGTGGACACAGGTGTGAAAGGCTAACTCAGACTTATGAAGGAATGTTTCACTGAAGCAGAAACAGGAGAGAGGATGTTCTGCGACAGCAAAAACTTGAAAGGACGTGTGATGAGGAATTCTTTGCCAATGATGACATGCATGTACTGGTCTGCCTTACATTGTGTAGTTGAGCTGCATTTGTCAGGACTCAAAAAAACCAGAAAACTTCTGGTGGTGTGCTGCAGTTTTTGCCACTTCCTAGAACTCAGGGTGATTAGATACATGTGCTGAGGCAAGGCACATGAAGGACACGTGATGTTTGGAGGGTATAAACAGGACTCCACAGAGTGATGGAGACAGAGCGTGGCTTGCTGGTATAGATAGCTGTGCAATACTTGTGGATCTCGAGTCTTCACTGATCTTTGCTTTCTTGAGGGAGGCACAGCTGAGAACTTCTCCTGGTGTTCCTGCTAACTCTAGCTGAGGCTGAGGCTTGCCTGTCTCTGCTAATTTGTCTACTTTTGCTAACCTAACACTACCAAAATAGACTGCTGGTGTATCTGTGAAGTGTTAACTGGGTTGAGCTGCTGCTAACCTATAAACTGACCTGATGATTTCTGGACAACACAGATGGGAGTTGCTCCAAAGAACCTTTCTAAAGAGGTCCACTTCCCTTGGATCCTTTCTTTTCCACTACCTCTGGTGGATGGTGGGCTACAAGGGAGGTTAAAGCTCTTAAAAACCATTATTAAAAATAGAATTAAAAAAATAAAGTTACACAGGTGTCTCTCAGCTTAGTCCTAGCTGACCTGCATTTGTGCTTAGTGACACCCCGCCGTCCACCCAACTAATTCTTCTCCTGGGTCCTGACACGGAGTGTTAATTTAAATAGGGGGTAAAGGATAATGCATAACTAAGGAGTCCTGGACAAGTCCTACTCACCACTGACCTAGAATCATTTTTACTCCAGTCTTTCCTGAAAAGATGGTCTGGCTAGTTGCCAGATGTCTTAGTTATGGTTGTATTGCTCTGAAAAGACACCATGATGAAGGCAACTCTTATAGTGGATAATATGTAATTGGGGCTAGCTGACAGGTTCAGAGGTTCAGTTCATTATCATCAAGGTGGGAACACAGCAGCTTCCAGGCTGGCATGATATAGAAGGAGCTGAGAATTCTACATCATGATCTAACTGCAGCCAGGAGAAAATTGGCTGCCATCTGGCTAGAAGGAGGGTCACATTGCCCACTTCCACAGTGACAAACTTTCTCCACCAAGGCCACACCTCCTAATAGTGCCACTCCCTGGGCCAAGCATATTCAAACCACCACATCAGAACTGTCTGAAGTCTGTCTCACAGAGACACCATCCTCCTCATCGTCTTTTTTGACTGTCACCAGAGTCTCAATCTTTTCCTTTTCCAGACATAAAACTCTTGAACTTCAGGTTCATGGACTCTAAAGTTTGGTAGTTTAAGGGAATGCCATAATTATCTTTCTTTAGAATATCTTCGCTCCCCACAGAAATGTAAAATTCCATAGTACTTGTGGCTTTGTGTATTACAGGCCTATTTTTCTCTAATATGTCATGAGCCTGTTACTATAAGACTGTTCTTACTTATGATATCTCAGAGTTTGTGAGGGCATTTGAGTGTTTGAGTGAACCCTTATTTTCCCATTGGTATGACTTGGATGGATAAGTTATCATCTTGGTCCTCACCCTCAGAATCAAGCAGTCCTTCCTGCTGACACTCTGAATGTATGCCCTGGCTATGTCTCTCGGCTCCTGTTCTTCATTCACTCCCACTCAGGATTTGACTCCCACTCCCTGCTCAGTCCTCTTCCTCCCCCTCAGTCCTGACCTTCTAACTTTCATCACCAAGGTCCTAGAGCTGTTATTTTCAGTTCTACTGTGACTGAAAGTTCTGCACTCAATCCCCAAATGATCTTGGCTAGAACCCTGTTGGCTGACACCAGATAGGACATGCTCCAATCTCAAAGCCCTTGAGGGAAACATAAATCTTCCAGATTGTTTCCTTGGGCTTCTTAACTATATCTTTCCTTCCTTCTTACCCCACCCTTCCTGCTCTCTTGTCCTCTCTCCTTTCATTTTACACAACTGAATATATATATATATATATATATATATATATATATATATATATCTCAGAATCTTGTCTTGAATTCTCAATCCTTCTATTCTGTCTCCTCAGCCTTGGAATTGCCAGTGTGTACCAGAATACCCAGACTTGGTTGATATACTTTCTATAGCCATGTCTAAGATATTCTGGTCTGGCTTACCCCACCATATTTAGTCTAGCAGCAGGGTAGTGTAACCATGAATCCTCTGAGGAATGCACAACTGAAAAGGTTTATCAGGACAGCTAAAACTCAATTCCAGGACTCCTGGCCCAGCTCTTTCTGCTGGAATTTAGAACTCTTGCTACTTCAGGACCACTGAGAAGAGATAAGCATTTGCTTTTCAGGCTTGTCTGCAAAGGAGATAAATTATTCTCTGCCCTGCTTCTGCTTACTACTCACTTTCATGGTGGGCCAGTGCCTTTTGAGTATAAGATTCTGTTTGGATGTCAGAGTCAGTCTTAAGAGCGAACTCTCTTGAATTTTCTTATGCCAAGAGAACTCTTAGAATGTGTAAAACATCCCACATCTTAATCCCACTGTCTGGGTCAAGAAGAGATTTTGGTTCCTTTCCAGTTGGTGGTCTTCCAAAGAGTAGATTGTCCTAACTCAACTCTGTGAGCCCAAGCAGAGGAATCTAATTGTGTCCAAATAAGGCTTGATCCTCAAGATAATGATGTCCTTCTGAGCTTCTGAAGTCACATCTGAAAGTGATTGACAGATGTGGGTCCCTGCTGCCAGCAACTTCCCCTGGAGCCATGAAGCCCAAACAAATCTGGTGCGTGAGAGGGAATTCTGGAAAGAAGATGAACAAACATGTTGAAGTGGTCAGGACAGGCGTACTCTGTTAAACAGACTGAATTGTTTCTACAAGCCTTCAGAATGTCCCTGAAGATTTGAAAATTCTGTTCCAGAAGCAGCCTCTCCAAGCCTGCCTCTTATACCTGGAATATGCAAAATGTGCCTCTGACCACACACCTTGTATCTGGTGCTGGATCTTGGTCTTTATGTTTAAGTGAAACATGACCTCAGAGCACCACTCTGTCCTCATACAGCACAGTCTGTCTGAGGTTGGCATCTCACCTCAGTAGCTCTGTGAGGTTTCCATAACAGTGTGGATCGGGCAGAGCTTGTGGTTGTGTTCATCTTGTTACAACTAATAAAGTGATCTCCAAGTGGAGTCAGAACACATGACCTAAGCCTTCTGCAAGGAGGAGAGCCTGTTTCTGTAAGGTGCATGTGTGCCCTGTCTGCATGGGTATACAACAGAGATCACCTTCACCTAGCACAGTAAGTAAGGTGCTGTGTGATATTTCAAACCTTTTCCAGGAGCTTTCAGACTCCCTTTATTCCTGTTTTTTGGCCTTAATCAGTATTTCTCACCACTGTACTTAAAAGTCTTAATATTTAAAAGTATTAAAACAGTACTTTTAATACTTTTATTTCAAATGCTTAATAACTTTATGGAATATGAAATTCAAAATAGATAACTTGTTGAAAAGTCAGTTATTCAGGCCTCTCCTCATCCCCCTTTTCTTTTCAGGTGGCTATGGTGACTACTATAGCAATTCCTAGAGTGTTCTGAAGCACAGTTCTCCTAGCAGCCTCTTTAGAGCCAACTGTTCTGTTTTGTCCTTAAGGATAGATATTGTCACTTGTTCCTTTTATGTCTGAACAACGTCTTTTAGCAAATCTCTCTTTCTGGGCCCATGTTCTCCAAGAAAAGGCATGTCCTTCATTGCTTCAAGACCCCCCAACCAATGATGTCCATTCTTCTTCATCCACTTCTCCATTCCTGATCTCCAATTCGTGTTAAAGGACTCCAAACACCCTCTGGTCTCTCAGTAATGCAGTATCTGGCAATTTTCTCACAAGCTTCTCTCTGAAATGCTTCAATCATCCTAGGCTCTGACGCCTCTGCTGAAGGATGCTACTTCTCCTCCCTAAGCATCTCTCTCTGCCTCCACTGATTGCCTCCCTGCTTCTGTGCTTGGTCAGTCATGGAGAAAGAGTTCATTTCTCTTCTGCACTCTGCTCCTGGTCATTCATTCTCATCTTTTCTACAGCATAGCTCTGGAATTCTACCCTGACCCCTTCTCTGAATTCTAGCCTTTCCTTCCAATCCTCCTGGATGCATATACCACATCACCCATCTGGTAAGCAGGAATCTAAGTGTGGTCATTCTAGGCTGTGGTCTCCTTTTGATATTAAGCTCTCCCCTAGCCTTTCGCATAGTGCTTTGTGTGTTAGATGGAATAGGAATGACCCCCACTGACTCATGTGTTTGAATGTTTGGCTATAGGGAATGCCACTTGTTGGAGGAAATATATCACTGTGGAGGCAGGAGTGGGGAGGCTTTGAGGTCTTATTTGCTCAAGCTATTCTCAGTATTACACACAGTCCTCTTCTGCTGCCCGAGGGTCAACATGTGAAAATCTCAGCTCCTCCTCCAGCCCCATGTCTGTCTGCACACTATCATGCTTCTGGCCCTGATGACAATGGACTAAACCTCTGAAATTGTAAGCAAGTTCCAATTAAATGTTTATATGAGTTGCTGTGGACAGGGTTGCCATGCACACTCATCTACGCCAGTCACGTCTGCAGTATCGGGCTTAAAAACCTGTATCGGGAGCCGCCCGCCATTACATAATGGTGCAGGCTCTCTACTTCGGCGCAGGCTCTCTATTTCCTGAATCTTCTCGGGAGCCCTGCTTGAATGTGCGCCTGCGCAAGGCGCGAAACTTAGTATGCTAATTAGGCACTGAGGCTAGAGCCAATGAGGGATCAGCACGTCTCCCAGAGACCTATATAAGCTGCGGGGTTTCGGCGTTCGGAGTCCTTCTACTCCATGCCATCTAAAAGAGCTGTAACAATAAATTGCTGTCAGAAGAATCCAGAGTGCGGCGTGCTCCTTATCGGCGAGGTAGCGCGTGGCAAACCTGATCAAAGGCAAGAGGCAATAAGGACCCAAAGGGGTACCGGTGCCTCCTGGCTATTCAAGGTAGCTGCTGGCATCTCCTAACTAAGACGCGTTCCAGATCAGTCTTTCCAATCGTCAACATACCCTCATATTTAAGCATAAAGGTACCCCAAGAAATGATTCACTTATGGCTAAGATTGGACATTGTTTCCTGGCCAGCACGATGTTTCCAATATATCTTAATTTAATTCCAAGCTAAGGATAGCTTGGAATTAAATTAAGATATATTGGAA